>NW_019295865.1:0-37188 GCF_000500325.1 Leptinotarsa decemlineata
AAAAAACACCTATATCAAATCACAGCAAAGTTCCATTGTAATATGCATCAAGATTGTAGTACGCTTTAGTTGCAAATGCATCTTTAATAAGATTTCTGAACTTTGTATAGCTTTTTTCCTTTCTAATTTCGTAAGGTTTGTGATTATACAGCTTTTTACTTTCATAAATTAAAGAATACTTTGTCTGGCTTATTTTTGGAAGATGTATTTTACTTGCCCGGTTATGTAGTTTCTAGGTTCCGGAGTTTCAACCATGTTACGTTTTTTGTAAATCAGGCAAACAGTTTCAAGTATGAAAATACAAGTAACAAAGTAACAGTGAGAATTTTTTCTCTCAAAAATAATGGTCTGCATGACTCACGTACTCCCACCTTGCATAAGTATCTAACCACTCGCTTTTGCAAAACAAACACTGAATGAAAATGTTGTTGACTTCAAAATCCACAGAAGGCAACACCATATCTCAGGTAGGACTCAATCAGGGAATAATATACCATTTTTCATGTGGATGAACTCAGTTCATTTGAAACTGTTCGCAGTGTATAAGATCCTGATGCCAATTTTTTATTCAAAGCTGAAATATGTTGATCAAATTTTAATTTGTTATCCATAAAGATTTCCAGGAATTTGGATTGCTTTTTATTCTCAAGAATTTGTCCATTCAAGTATACATTGTTAATATTATTGTTTTTAGCAGGTCAATTACCATGAAAATGTGTTGGAAAATCTTGATAATTCAAATGTGCTAATCTACGATGCCATATCTCTTTTGAAACTGCCAAATTCAAAACTGCATTAGCTGATTGCTTCTCAACACCTACTTCACTACCTTGGGATGAACATCTAGCCAACTTATAAACATTATCAGTAAATTAGGCTACTGCTACAACAGTACCAATGTGATTAATGACCCTACAACTTTTGTCATTAAAATTCACCTTATTTCCATTTTTTATCATCTGGCCAATGGACAATAAATTAGTGGTCACTCCAGGAACATATAAGGCATTCTCAATTTCCACATAGTGCTTCTGCTAATTTACAATGGTTGTAAGAATAATGTTTCCTGTACCCAGTACTGGCAGCTTAGTCTGATCAGCTATAGTGATGTCTCTCGGTTCAACTACATCCTGAAAATCACTTATCCATTCCTTTTTACATGTAATATGATGACTCGCACCAGAATCAATGTACCAGTCGCTGCTACTAAAATTCCCACTACTAAAAACGGCACTCAAAGCACTGCTGACACCTGCTCTCTTGTCACCTGACCTTGAGCTGTTAACTGAAGCTTCACTGCTGGCCTTGGGGCACTTATTCATATAGTGGCCAAAATTTTTACAACGATAACACTTCACATTCTGCAATTTTGAAGTGTCCTTTTTCTGGTGGTCCTTTTTCTTGGTAAAATTAGGTTTTCCAGCAACAAAAGCCAAACCTCTGGACTTCTGAGCACCTTCCTGAGACATATCGAGCAATTTAGTCTTGATGTTGTTGGTAGTAATTTCAATACCACTATGCTCTATCGCCATAATCATGGGTGAGAACTTATCTGGCAACCCAGCTAAAAGTAAAGACCCAATCCATTTTTCATCAATCGAAAAACCTGTCTTCTTTAATCTTTGAGCTGTTTCCACAACTTGTGTAACGTAAGACTCCATGCTATCACAATTTTCTAAACGTCGAGATATTAAGGCTCGTATTTAATAAATCTTACGTGAAAAGCCTGTATCTGCATACATGGTTCTTAAAGTAATCCATAACGACTCAGCATCCTGGCTGTCTCGTACATGAACATACAATGACGGGTCAATGGTAAGCACCAACTTTGCTCTCGCCTTATTTTGTAGAGTAGTGTCGGTCTCGGCACCACTTAGACACTCATCTAGGCCTTCCAAAATAAGAAAATTTTCGACGGCAAAACTCCATTCATCGTAATTGTCTCGCCCCGTCAATTTTGGCACACCCGACGAAAAGTTCATANGATTCATAATTTCTGAATCGGACTTTGAACTAGTTTCAGAAATATTTCAGAAAAAATGGAAAAACTCAAAGTTTTCTCAGAATACCTCTGGAAGATGTGAGAACAAACTTATATTCCATCAAGGCTACAGTTGTGTTAACTTTGATGTTATCATTGAAAACGGAAAAAGTGTTTTTTCGTCTGAAATCTTCAACAATTCAGAAAATATTCAACAAAAATCTTAACATACATACAAAACATTCATGTTTTTTTCCAATCGAAAAAGTAAAGAACCTGCCGTTACTTCTATAGTTTAAAAAGTGAT
Source organism: Leptinotarsa decemlineata (assembly GCF_000500325.1). Taxonomy (NCBI): domain Eukaryota; kingdom Metazoa; phylum Arthropoda; class Insecta; order Coleoptera; family Chrysomelidae; genus Leptinotarsa; species Leptinotarsa decemlineata. The sequence goes on from NW_019295865.1 coordinate 2,289, forward strand.
GATAACAAAACTGTTTTTCTATGTCCCTCGAAACAGTTCAATATACTCAAAACAATGTATAGATAGTTAGTAGTTCAGCGTGAATGGTTCGTTCTACTTTTTCAATCAAACGTCTACGTATCCTCCGATCGTGCTGAAAATAGAAGTCTGGAAGGTAAGATTTTGTTGATCCTCCATTCACACAAGTTTTGACTCCTGAGGTATATCTTTCGTGAGGGGACAAGATGGTCAACCAAAATACGAAAATTTTTTTGAGCTGAAGCTGAACTTGGCACTTAGTCGGATACATTTGTTTATGTTCCTTCATTTCCTGGCAGATGGAAAGACAGACGAATCAATGATTCCCATACAGAGTTAGAGTATTGGAAGATCTTTGAGTTCCTGTGTATTTTTTGGATAAATTACTAGCGAATCGAATTTTGAAAAGATATTTATCTCAAGAAACAACTCCATTCAATTGAATTCGGGACTGTTATTGAGCAAAACCTATAAGTATTTCAATACTTGTTTCAAATTGAATAGAGCAGTTTATATGAAACATGAGTATATTTCCAGAAACTTCCATAACCTAGGAACATTCCATTCCATGACATTCCATAACAAGAGTACATTCCATAACATGACATTACACAACATTAGTACAATACATAATATGGCATTCCACAACATGACATGCCATAACATGACATTTCATAACATGGATACATTCCATAACTTGTCACAACATGATATTCCATAACATCTTCTGAATATTTGAGTCTGAGGATTTTTAATAAACTGCCTAAAGAAATAGTTAGTTGCGCCAAATATTTCCATTTTTAAAACTCGCTTGAGGAAATATTTACTGATATTCTCAATGAGAACACCAGTGGTGATATGTCAATTTCGGAGGGCGAAAACACTACATTATCTTGTATAGCAGCTGGTCATCCTACGCCTAGAATCAATTGGAGAAGAGAAGACGGACAGCCCATATTGATCAGAAAAGGTCTTCGAGACTATGAAAAAGGTACAGTATCAGAAATCCTTATTCTTACACATAACTTCTCGACACAATTTCACATCGACTCTGATGAGGTGAGATTATTTTGAAAAATGTAACTGCCGCTGTTTTCATTCTTAAAATGAATTTCGATACCAGTGAAAGCTGATACCTGAGTTTATTTCCTTCATAATTTTCGCAACTCAGAGCTTGTCGGAACTTTGAATATTATTTCCAGCGCTATACAAATACTGATCAAATTGACAGAAATTCATTCCTTATATATAACACGAGATGGCTTGCTGACTATTTTTGAGCACTCAAAAATTGCAAACACGTGACATCCTGGTCCAGGATAGAACACGAGATGGTCTCGTGAGTGATTTCGTAATGAATCAAAATGAAAAACTTATTGACAAACCACTCAAAAAGTTCAAACTGCGGACACGTGTTTCTGACTCATAAGCTTCATCAGTACGATGCATGGTTGGGCATCGCGTAGTTACAGGAGTCTTCAACATCAACAAAGGCCGCACTTTGTGATTTCGCCTTGAATGTAAAATTGGTAAAGATTTCAATGAATAGCAAATAACATTAGGAACAATATCAATATGCTAGGAGGCCCCAGCACATCAACAACCGATGAAAATGTTGGGAAAGTGAAGACAATTGTCATGGAGAATCATGGAATCATTATTACATGAGTTGCTGGGGATATCAGCATATCGGTTGGCTCATGCCATGCAATTTTTCAAGAAATTTCAGTCATGAACCGTGTAGCAGCAAAGTTCCTTTCAAAATTGCTGAATCTTGACCAAAACGTCGGATGAGCATTACAACTAGCAACAGATCTGCTTGAAAGGATCATAACTAGTGACGAATCATGGGTATATGGTAACAGCATCAAAACCAAAGTCCAATCGTTCCAATGAAAGATTCCAGAAGAGCCAAGACCAAAAAAGCACGCCAAGTTCGATGAAATATCAGGTTTCGCTCATTATTTTTTTATTACCGTAGCGTAGTGCATCAGTGAAACATGGAGCATTAAGAACTGTTGCGCTTGATATTTCTAAGGCTTTTTACCGTGTCTGGAATGAGGGTTTGCTGGCCAAACTTCGATGATATGGCTTGTCGAATCACTTCTGTGTATGACTTTCCAGCTTCCTGAAAAAACGTTTCCTGCAAGTGGCCTATTGATGATTATCTCTAAAATACTTTCACGCTGGTGTTCCCTAGGGTTCCATATTGTCTCCGACCCTCTTTTTTATTGTATATCAACGACTCATTGGAAAAAATCAGGAATACAATATATTGCTTTGCTGATGACAGCACACTCGTCTCGTCATTACATTTGGATTCCAGAAGATTGGTTGCAGAGCACATCTTCACTGGCAGCAGGAGGTTGCACATCTTAATGAGGATCTAGAAGTGATTTCAAATTCAGGTGGGAGTAAACAGGTTCATTTCAATGCCACAAAAACCCATGCATCGGTTTTCTCCAAGAAGATAAATGTAATGCTAATAATAATAATGATAATAATTGATTTTATTGATAGGAAGAAAATACAAAGAAAAAATATATATATAAACAAAAATATAACCTCCTATCAAATGGCAGGATTCAATTTCTGACCAAGCTACAGAGGAATCGCAACATAAGCAGACCTTGCTCTTCCATCCAACCCAACTGAACCGGATATAATAATGTCAGATCAAACAATTCCACTTTCTGCTTTGATAAGTTTGTTGGGGGGTTAAAATGGACACCAATATGTCTTGGCATTAACATGTAGCTGGAATTGCAAATGCTGCTTTTCGAAAGCTTCGAACACTGCTCCAAACCAGAAAACTTTCCACACCTCAGCAACTTTTGATGCTTTATGAAGCTCAGATCAGACATTCTTTGGAGTATTCTGGTATCTGTAGAGTACGGAGGGTGAGTGTAGACTCACAGGACTCAGGCCACATGTGACCCATTGTACATCCTCCCGAGGAGTTGTCCTTCTAGGTCATCGTCCATCCTGTCCTTTCAAGGAACGTGAACAGGTAACTTGGAGACATCTCCTTCATATTGGCAGGTGTAAGCCAAGACTCGACGAACACATATTCCTTGGCAACCTTGAGGTGTCCCACGGTGGCCTCCGCGAAGGTTTTGGAAGGTGCAGCGATATTACTGTCGTTGCGCGGCTTCTTCAACCTTCTTGGGGTTCCCTCCGTGGAGGTGCACAAGTGAGGGAGCTTTCCTGCAGGGGCAGTTGGTTTCTTGCCTTCATTCAAGGCGGAGCTTTTGGCTCCCGTCGCAGGAAGTGCCCTTGCTGTTGAAGGTGATCTGATGTATCCAGCCTCATTCCAGGCGGTAGATTGGGGTGGACGTTTTTGTTCATCCCCAGCCATCGCCTTAGATTGAGGTGAGCACTTCTGTGAAGCCTCAGGAATAGTTTTTGTTTTTGTTGTTTCTGTTGTTTTATTCATGTGTGTTCCCACGAATAGCAAAGAAAGAGTTGGTCACCTCTGGCAGAGCCCCGCATTACCAGAGGTAGGCTGATTTCAATGGGGTTTCGCAAAGAGATCGTTCATGACCTTATATACGGTCATCATTCAGCTGTCTACACGATTCCTTACACCTTAGCTTGGGTACGCTGGTCCACGGTAGCATGTTCTGCAAAGGCTTTTGGGGGTTTTAGTTCCCTTCACCCCACTTATTTCTGCCACTGACCAGGAGTCCGGCGACCCCGTGCGTAAGGACACCTTGGCTTCCCGGACAGGGCCTCCAGTCCCCTGGCCGTTCCCCTATCCAACAGCTGGAGACGCGCACGATAGGCAGCCCAACTCACGGGTCTTTGGAGTATTGTTCTCATGTATGGAGCTGTGCTCCCAAACATACCCTGGAATTGCTGGATTTCATCCAGAAAAAAGCCATCCGCCTGATTGGAGACGCGAACATCTCGTGCAAACTTGATAGCCCTGAACATCGAAGATTTGTCTCTCTCCAATGGATAGTTTCACGGGAGGTGTTCGAGTTTCCTGTAGTGCTTGTGTTTTGTCCTTAAAAAAAGTATACGAAGAAGACGTCCGGTATTGTGAAAAATAATTCATGGCTTTTGCATCATGTTAATGTACCTGCCCACTCGTCATTGCTTATTCGTAATTGTTTGACAGAAACAACACCTTTATCATGCCCCAGCAACCGTATTCACCAGAATTGGGCGTTTGTGACCTTCTCCTGATCCTAAGATTGAAGAGTCTCATGAAAAGACAGCGTTTCACAACGACTCAGGAGATAAAAACCGTATCGGTGAGAGGGCTCAAGGATATCATATCAAAGATCTGTGGATTGGAAGAAATGCTGGCACAAGAGTTCTATATCTGAGGATAAAAAATAGAAATTGATCGATGAATGAATATTTCTTGAAAAAAATGAAAATTTAACCCATTTTCTGAACCCTGGTGGTCTTATGAACTCACAATTCAATTTCCTTTATGAATAATTTATCCTATCTAGAAATTCAATAAGACACATTAAAATATGAAACTCAAAAACGATTTCCAATTACCTCACACTGAAATCCACGAGTTCTGCGTATAACGAGTACCGCAGTGAGAAAGATTTTGTTGTCGCTTTCCAGCATGCTCCAATATTTCAAATAATCTCTCGTCTGTTACTTGGAACAACGTGGGTTTTCCGGTCTCAGTTATTAATTATACGACATTCAGGGTAACGAACATCAATTTTCACCGACAGCTGCTGAAAAAGAAAACACGGAACACAAAGTGGAACGTGAATGTGGTAAATAACGTTTGATTTTTCATTAAACAAAGGTCTGTCAGTAGACACAAAGACCCTTTTCACTTCTTTCATTCTTTCGAAATGTCGAACGTTTCCCAGCTACACGTTTGGCAGCAAAAGGGGTGTTGGATTGAACGAATATATAGAGGAAGTTCCGATAATTATACTAGTATACAGCATCGCAGCGACCACTACTATGATGAAAACGATGAAATACATGAGTTACTGTTCAATAATTGATTTGACCTTGTAACGAATGCATTCCGTCCAACTACAACCCACCTAAACTATACTTTATTAAAAAAAATTATTTGGAATATTCCCGCATTTTTTGTATAAAGATGCCGTTGGTGAAAGCAGAAGGTAAATCCTTGATTTTTTGAATCTTGGATCTTAGAATATTCTGGGGGATGATCCAACAACCTTTCAACAGAACCCTTCGAAAGAAACCATCAAGTCGATAGAGGTAGTGATTACGCAGGTAATTTGCCATGAATCCACAACCAGCTGAACTACATTCTCTCATCAAATTAAATGAAAGTAATTTTCCAGTCAGACCCATGGTGTCATTTATAACGGTTCCATCCGTAAGAGTTTCGGAAATCTGTGTAAAATTGTATCTGTATCTGTAAAGTAGGGAGATGAGTGTAGACTCATAGCACTTAGGCCACAGGAGACCCATTGTACATCCTCCCGAAGAGTTGTCCTCCTAGGTCATCGTCCATCCTGTCCTTTCCCAGGAAGGTAGACAGGTCACTAGGAAACATCTCCTTTATATTGGCCTAGATTGGCTGAGCACACACTCTCTTTGATGCACTTTTTGGAACTTTTGGTGTAGAATTGAATATCACTGGATTTTTTTCCCAACACCAAATCGTTATTTTTAACACGTGTTTCGATACTTATTTCTACACTCTCATAGGCATATAGTTGTCTGTTTTTGTTAACTTGTCCAACTAATCTTGATGAACTGAAGTCTATGAAATGGTTTTGTTGCAAAATATGATGGGCGACTGCTGATTTTTCAGGTCTTTCATATTTTAAGTGTGCTATGTGTTCCTTATATCTTACTTCAATAGATCTTTTTGTCTGTCCATAATATTTTGCATCGCAGTCCTTACATTCAATTTCGTGAATTCCAGACTTTTCCGAGTTCTCGACTTTGTCTTTTGGACTTCCCAAAAGGCTCTGTAGTGTATGACTTGTTTTAAAAACCACCTTCATACCTAGTTCCTTGACAATATTTCCAAATATTTATCTTGGTTTTTGTCCTTTCTGAAAGTCGAGATTTCATTCATTCTCAACCTTTACATCTACAATACCCTTTGAAAATAACAATTTGTTGTTGGGAAAAAACTCCAGTAATATACACACTCTCTTTGGCAACCTTGAGGTGTCTCACGGTAGCCTCCGCGAAGGTTTTGGAAAGTGTCATCGCGCGGCTTCTTCAACCTTCTTGGGGTTCCCTCCGTGGAGGTGCAAAAGTGAGGGAGCTTTCCTGCAGGGGCAGGCCGGTTCCTTGCCTTTATTCAAGGCGGAGCTCTTGGCGGCCCCTGCAGGAAGTACCCTTGCTGTTGGAGTGGGGAAGGAGGAGGTTGCCCTTAGAGTGGCTGCCACTCCTGCCTCCTTTGCTCTCTTCCTCCTTTTGTCCTCGGCGCTGCAAATACGCTTGCGCCTTAGCCTTTCCAAGACGCAAACGTCCATTCGGCTGTCAGCACGATTTATTACACCTTAGCTTGGGTAGGCTGGTCCACGGTGGCAAGTTTTGCAAAGGATATTGGGGAGTTTCAGTTCCCGTCACCCTACTTGTTTCTGCTACTGACCAGGAGTCCGGCGACCCCGTCCGTAAGGCCCCATTGACTTCCCGGAGAGGGCCTCCAGTCCCCTGGCCGTTTCCCTATCCGCAACCTGGGGACGCGCCCGATAGGTAGCCCAACTGTATAAAACTAACTTATACAGTTGAAATATGAAGACGAGGTTATGTAGGAAGTTTTTAGGTGAGCTGGAAGGAAAGGTAGTTGAGTAAATAAGGGTGTCAAATATTAAATCAATCACAAAATTACTACACTAAACACAAAATAACAACAGCTTTCATAAGTAATAATAATTTACGCAGAATCCTGTCAATGCAGAACCCAAAGGAGATATAATGAAAAAATCAGGTATATATCGAATAGTGTGGTGAATGCTCTGCAGTATATACAGGACAAACCGGTAGAAATTTCGACATGAGGCTCCATGAGCACATCTGTTTGGTCAAAAAATCTACAATGTAACATAGGGAAGGAAATGAATTTATTGGAAGCCATGGAAATGATAAATCAATTCATGCTCTGCAGTATATACAGGACAAACCGGTAGAAATTTCGACATGAGGCTCCATGAGCACATCTGTTTGGTCAAAAAATCTACAATGTAACATAGGGAAGGAAATGAATTTATTGGAAGCCATGGAAATGATAAAACAATTCAAAACCGAAATATATACAACGAGCAACTCGATTTATGTTGGTCTCCGCTCCTGAATCTATAAGTTTGACAACCCCAGTAATTTCCATAATCTCCAGTGGTGAATTTCAAAGTTGGAACCCTTGTTCATTCAACTACCTCCCCTTCCAGCTCACCTACCAACTCCATATATAACCTCGTTTTCAGATTTCAAATGTATGAGTATACTTCAAAATGGGCTACCATTCACCGGCTTCAATCAGCTGTTGAATTGGCTATCAAGTCGTTTCAACCCTTCAAATATCCTGAAGAGAATGGTATATTTCCAGCTCTTCTTCAAAACGGACTGGAAATAATTTTACCCATTCTCAGAAAATTGTATAAAGCTAGTCTGGCGTGGAACTATTTTCCACCTAGTTGGTTGGAAGCACATCCTTCCTGTTGAAAGGACTAGGGAGGATACTGGACCGTCACATCAGGAGGGGGGCATTATATTCATCCCCCCCTGAATAGCCACCAGTATGTTTATCAAACCGGCAAATCGACAGATTCAGGATCAAACAACTTTGTAGAGAACATTTTCGGATCTCTTGACAACAAGGAGATTGCGGTTGCTATAGTTCTCGATATTTGACAACCTAAATCTAGAGGATCATCTCTAGCTAGAAAAAACATAGAATAGACCATAACTGGCTTGCCATGCTGGTAAACAGCACTGCAACTACAACTCTTCAAAGCCAGACTATTAGCTTCAGGGTCAATAGAGACTGCCCTCAAGGTGAGGTACTATCTCCCCTTCTGTGGTCACTCCTGATGGATAGTCTGCTTGATGCCCTCGACAGAAGAAAAGTATATCTGCAAGCTTATTCAGATGACCTTGTCATCTTGACAAGGTGCACGTCGAGAAGGGTAGCTTCTAATATCCTACAGAATACGATGGACGTTGTTTACACATGGTTTCTGAGGGAGCAGATGTCTGTCAACCTCAGCAAAACTGTTATAATCTCCTACACCAGAAAACGAAAATTGGATGATCCAACGCCACTTTTCCCCAATGGTGAAGTCATTCCATTTGGAATTGGGGTGAAAGAAGGGTAGCTTCTAATATCCTACAGAATACGATGGACGTTGTTTACACATGGTTTCTGAGGGAGCAGATGTCTGTCAACCTCAGCAAAACTGTGGTACTCTCCTTCACCAAAAAAAGAAAATTGGATAATCCAACGCCACTTTTCTCCAATGGTGAAGTCATTCCATTTGGAATTGGGGTGAAATATCTTGTCCTTGATAAATAACTCACCTGGAACGGTCACTTGAAAAAAGATTTACACAAAGCCAGACTGTCCCTATGGACATGTCGGAAGATTTGTGATAAAACTTGGGGTTGAGGTGCCAAACAAATCCTTTGGATTTATGTGATAACTGTCAAACCACACCGTCAGCGGCCATGGCGATACTTCTAGATCTACTTTCTCTCCATATTTTTTCTGAAGTGCAAAAGACTGTTGGTTGACACTGGAAGTCGCAGCATTCTGAAAAAGACCTCAACTACGAACTGCCTTATAAAGTACTATTCCCGAGTAGAGAAGACTGGATTCTCCGGGAGAATGGTTTTCTATAGGAAAGGTGTAATTGTGTTCAAATCCAGCCTTTGTGAAAGAATATAGAGAAATATAAATTCCCAAATCCCTACGCGAAAGTACAAGTTTTTCAAAGCTCTAAAATTGACAAAAGAAGTATCCAACAGCTGCTTTAGGATACTAGGCGTTCTGGTTATCTCTTCCTCAACAAACAGCGCTGTTTTGACCCACCAGGTCCCATTTGTGGTGCTAGGCTGAACAACAAATGCTCTACAACCCTGGGGTTGAGAGCCTTGAGATGAAATCTTCCCTACACGGTTTTTACCTGCAGAAGCTTTAATCTTTTCCATTTACCTCCACTCACTTCCGTGAGTTAATAAATTTCTTTTCTAATCAAGCAAAACATATTCGGTGAATTTTGTTTTTTTTTCAGTGGAGGTTTATAGTGGGACTCATATGCATTTCTGGAGATTGGACAGACGACAAATGGGAGCATATCTCTGCATTGCTAGCAATGACATTCCTCCAGCCGTAAGCAAAAGGATATCGCTCAGTGTTAATTGTGAGTATTAATCTGAACTGTGCAAAAAAAATAAGTATAATGAAAGATTTGGTGAAAGTTAACTCTCTTTTTTGGCTCGATAATGTGGTTGTACATAATTTGAACATTTTGAGCTCCGTTTGTAAGAATTGAATTAATACAGGAAGATTGGTAGAGAAATTTTTTCTTTGAAACATCATTTCAAAAAAAATTCCTTAATTGTATTTTTAAATTATGGTAAATATTTGAAAATTACTTTTACCCATTTCATCCCATTCATTTTTAATACCAAATTCACCGTCTCAATATAATTGAGACGGTAAATGAAGTACGCTATTTAGGAGTGAAAATGATTTTCAAATCCCACATATAGAAAACTGCTAACATATGTAATCGATTATTGGGTTATTCACATTGATTATCAGAAATGCAAGACATTTCAGAAACGCAAAAACCCTGCTGAATCTATATTACTTTTATATACTACAATGGCTGGAAAGTCTCGGGCCTAACACATAGATGGCGTTGATTTTGTTGCATTCACTTCCTCTTCAGTTAGTACTTACCTTCAAAAGAGAGCTGTTGACGTTTCATGATATTCTACTCATAAATTTGTGTGTNACACAGATGGCGTTGATTTTGTTGCATTCACTTCCTCTTCAGTTAGTACTTACCTTCAAAAGAAAGCTGTTGAAGTTTCATGATATTCTACTCATAAGTTTGTGTGTTATAGTGCTAAGAGTGACACTATATTTGTTACTTTCAAAACAATGGATCAAAAACAACTTCGTGTTTTAATTTTACACTGCTTCTTGATGGCTTGAAAAGTTTTATACTACTCTCTATCAGAAACAACAATTAAATGTCGATTTGCTGACTCTAAACGTGGCCGTAGAGACACCAATGATGCAAAACATAAAAAAATCCACAAAATCGTTTCGATTGATCGAAGACGTGATCGAAGTAGCGTAAGTTAGCTGATATTATAGAGATATCAAAAAATGTGTTTGTTGGCTTTATATTCCATGAGCATTTGACTATGAGAAATCTCTATTCAAAGGGAGTGCCGCGCGAGCTAACAATCGAGCAAAAACAAACAACAAATTTATGATGATGAGCAGAGTTTGGCCATGTTTGAACATAACAAACCGAAATTTTTGCGTCAAAATGTGAAGATAGATGAAACATGGATCCATCACTTCATTCCGGAATCAAAACGATCGTCATCTGAGTGGAGAGCAGCTAGTGAACCTCGTACGTACACAAGCACAACAATCAGCTGGAAAGGCTATGGCCCCGGTATTTTGCAATGTGCGTAGTGTAATATCCATCGACCATCTTGAGAAGGGAAATATAATCAACAGTGGATATTATATAGCGTTAAAAGGCCGAAATTGCGAAGAAACGACGGTATGTGGCAAATAGAAAAAATGTGTTTCATCAAAACAATGCACTGTGTCATAAGTCAATGAAAATGATGACAAAACTACATGAATTGACTTTTGAATTGCTTCCACATCCACCGTATTCGCCAGATTTGGCTCCCAGCGACTACTGGCTATTCGCAGATCTCAAAAATGCTCACCAGTAAGAAGTTCCTCTCGAATGAAGAAGTTATTTCTGAAAGTGAGGTCTATTTTGAGGCAAAAGACAATTCGTTCTAGTAAAGTGTTATTGAAATGTTAGAGCGGCGCTGAAATGATTGCATGGCTTTTGTTGGAGATTACGTTGATAAATTAAGCCAGTTTTGAACAAAAAAAACGTGGTTTTTCCCTTAGGCTCGGAACTCTTCAGCCCAGACGTTTGAACTTTGCATCCGTCGTTTGAAGTCCGCAATATACGATTTACCAACAGAGAATTGGGAGTTTTCAAAATAAACAGTTCGTTAAACAGATATGTTTATACTGGATGTAAATCTCTGGTATCTCTGACAGAGGAGAAAAATGTCTGATATATCAATGTTGTACAAAATATCAAATAATCGTGTCGATTATCCAAAGTTGATAGGAACAATTTTATCAATCGATTTCAATATTTTATTAACCACTATTTCCGAATATTTATGGATTTCTTTTGTTTTCTGTGCGCAATTGGACAGTGTAGCGATGGGAAGTCTACTCAGCCCGGTGATAGCCAACTTCTTCCAAACCAACCATTGAACTACGATACGTGGATGATACCTGCATCATCTGGAGACATGAGAGGACAGACAAAATCCTTTTATAGGCCACATTAATGCTCAACACCCTAGCATCAAGTTCACCATGGAGACTGAACAGGATCAACTGATAGCTTCTCTAGATATACTCGTCAAGAGGCGTGGCACACGACTGACACATAAAGTATACCGAATACCGACACACAAGAGGGGAATTATCAACACCCTGTCGGAACGTGCCCTTTAAAATATGTGAACCGGAACACCTACAAGAAGAATTGGAGCATCTTCAAGTGACTTTAAGATCAAATGGATACAGTGTGACCGAAATCAACAAGGCCAGAAAACTGAAGACTTGAACAAGTCACAATAGGGAGGAAACTCGAACGGTTGTGAGTGCATTTATACCGTATATCGCTAGGGTTACAGACAGAATCGGAACAATCTTAGAGAAGCAAAAAATAACAACATTGTTCAAGCTCACCAGGAAAATACAACAAAGCCTGAGATCAGCGAAAGACGAAAGAGATCCACTATCAGCTGCGGGGGTATATCGTATACCATGCACCTGCGGAAAAGTTTATATCGGTACCACTAAAAGATCCATGGGTAAAAGGCTGAATGATCATTAGAGAAACTGTAGATTAGGTTGAATAGAGTAGAGGAACACGAGCTTAGTGAAAGAGATCACACAATACTGTTTGGAGGTATGAAACTACTTGCCCCCGATCATGAATATCACAATCGGCTTGTAGAGAAAGCCATATAAATCCATGAACATACGAAAACTCCAAATCCGGTTGGATTTGGAATCCCACACTGAAAGATGCTGAAGTGGCAGCAGCGCAATGCAATGGTACGTCATTAACAGGTAAAATCACTTTGGCCAATAGCAACGCATCAACAAGAGAGACAGCCTACCTGAGTCACTATAAATACAACCCACGAACTAGAAATCACCAGTGATCGCTGAACCATCAAGACGAACAAACTATGACGACCTTCAAACCCGAATGAAGATAGTAACATTGTTGTTAATGCTGTGATTCTATATATTTCATCATCATTGTTCCTCATCTATAATTTCCGTATGCCACTGCAAGACACAGATTTAAGCAAATACCTCAGTCAGTTCTGAGAACTTAGTGCCTGTTATTTTGGAATTGTAGTATATGAATATATCGAAAATTTATGAATCGACGGCTTTGTTCACTTCATTCGTGAGTTTTATAGATGACTCAGATAATTTATTGAATATTGTCATCTTTCAGTATCATATCCTCACACTCTTCTCAACATCTGTAGTTGATAGAACCTATTAAAACAAGCCTGAATAATGTCAGAGATTTGGCAGCTCTCCCATCGAACTGACACCACTATCTGTCAACGTATGAACAAGGGTTCAAATGGCCAAACTTACTCTACTTTCGGAGAACACACATCACAGAACATGTCAGAACAATTCGTTAAGTCTTTTCACTGGCTTCCTACGGAATTATCTGATATCAGGGGTTATTGATGATTGAAATTATAGCAATGAATCAGATTTATTTTCATTTTGTCCTTCGCTCATTTTGTGGAAATCCTGGAAAGTTATTCCGGTTAGTTGGGTTTGGCAGTTCCAGCACATTTATCTCTTCAGGATCTGGATGAATTCTCCTCGATCCATGAGTATTCGTTTCATCATAACTCCCAACAAAGGAATATTATTACCACTCACAATCTGTATATCAAGTGACAACTCCTTTTATTTGTTCTGAAATATTCATATATCAAATTTCTCTTTTTTGAAGTGACACTATTCATATATTTCTTCTTCAGGTGCGGCAACCTTCATATAAACAGTCCTTATTCATGAGTCATTTCTGTAAATGATATTTATTGTTTTCTCTGTTGTTTCATTCGAAATTCATTACCATTATATTGAGTTGTTTCGGAAGTTTAAGCCGTTTTATGAGTCTACATCAAACTTTGATATCTCAGTGAATACTGATTTAATTTAATCGAAGTGAACGAAATTTCTGTCAGCATGAAAATTAAATGCTCAAGATTCGATAAAGTCGACGAAGGCCGTTTTTGCCTGGTCCTTATTGGCCTGAGGAGTATGGTAGATGAAGCAACAGGTAGGTGATCAGACCGAGGCAGAAGGATATAGATGAAAAATCAGAGAACAGCTGGATCGAGAACATCTAACATCAGCGATGAAGAACGAAGAGCTGTGAACGGCCTACGTAGAGATAACACCATCGAGATCATGTTTGTAGATGAAGGAGACGCTACTTTTATGATGGATACTGATCTTTATGAAGAGACGATATACTTCATAAAAAGCAATTCACGTATATTGTACGGGACCCCTATGCTTCAATTGAACGGATGTTGTACCAGGCTTTGTGAAATAGCCATGTCTATTTTTCGAAAATCGCTGCACCTATATGAACTAGCCAAAATCCACAAGGAGGGTGTTCCGCTCAGACCAACCATTTTTTCAGAAATTCGGTCACTCAGAACTTCTTCAGATTTTTACTTCCACTTCAAGATAATAAATTATCTTTTTGGGAGAATTCAAGGCATTTTGTCGGATTACTAGTGGCAATTGAAGTCACAGAGCAAGATCAATTGATCAGTTTTGACGTGGAAAGCCTTTACACCAACGTTCCTATCGAAAAAGCATTTCAAATCATATAGACAAGGAAGCTATCTGAAGATGAGGACCTAGAAGATAGAACGAATCTACCTATACAGGGTGTTCCTTAAACACATGCTAATATTTAAGGAGGTAATTCTTAGTCCTATTTTAAGAAAAAAACTTCCTATGAACGTATGTCCTAAACGCCTTTACTTTGGAGATACAGGGTGGCAAAGTTTTAAAAAATAATCAGTTTTTTAATAATAACTGAGATAATTTTGTAGACATCTTTGGCATATTTGGTACATATGTTCCATGCCTCAAGGCGCATTTTCTGATGTACACAAATTTGTATTTTTTCAAACAGTGGCATCCCTACGGNTTAGGGCGTTTAGGACATACGTCCATAGGAAGTTTTTTTCTTAAAATGAGTCTAAGAATTACTTCCTCAGATATTAGCATGTGTTTGAGGAACACCCTGTAGAAGTAATCATGAAATTATTAGGATTCTGTGTACGGAACTGCTATTTCCAACTGAAGCCCGAATCCTTTACGCTAGATGAGAGACTGCCATTGGGATCACCACTTTCACCAGTTTGAGTTTCTATCCATTAAAGAAGCCCTAAGTCTGGTTGAGATACGTTGACGACACTTTCATAGTACGGAACCATGAGAATGCAGACCTACGTACTTCCGTGAAGCACATCAACAGCGTAAGACCTTTCATCACTTCCACAATGAAGAAGGGGGTTCACAACAAATTGCCATCATTAGACGTTTTAGTGAAGAGGACTAACAATGAATAGGAAATATCTGAATACCGAAAACCCACTCACACGGGAAAGTATCTGAATCACAAAACCAACCACCATCAATCTACCAAAAAATATCCATCAAGACTCCAGTGGATCGTGCTTTCGAACTCTGTAATAAGAAGGAAGGTCTCGAGAAGAAATTAGGCATCATCAAAAAAGATCTTCAACGGAATGGTTACTCCAAAGTGATAATGGAACAGACTTTCGCTAGAGACAGCCTGAGCCTCGCGCAAGGAAGAGAAGCCATCACAACCAGTACTTTTTGTACTTCTCTACGTCGTGCAATTGTCGAAAAGAATGAAGAGGAAGTCCAGGTACAATTTCAGAACCTGCTTCAAATCTGGAAACACCATCCGTAGCAGCCTCACGAAAACCAGGCAACAAACACGAACTGTGATTCCAAGAATTGCATTTACCGGATACCCTGTGAGTGCGGCAAACCCAATATCGCTGGAACCAAGAAGCTATTGAAAGTTCGCATTGCCGAGCACAGGAAAAACACACATCGAGGGGAAACCAGTAAATCGGGAATAGCAGAGCATGTTTGGAGTCACCAACATAACATCATGTGGTCCCATACCGAGATCATCAACAAGGAGGAACAGGGGTTCAAGAGGAAGTTCAAAGAAGCTGCTCATATGTTGTCCAACGACGCATTCAGCGATGCTAGCATAGAGATACGTAACGTTTGGAAACCTGTAATCAATCGGAAAACGGTCAACTTCCGCCAAACGGCCAACTTCTGCTAAACCAGTGAAGCGGTATATGAACATTTTATGTATACTTCGTTCCAGCATTTACTTTCATACATTTCTATATTTCATTATTCCAATATTTATTTTATTTGGCATTTTCTGTAATTAGGTACTCCTGTTGGAAATAAATCGTTTTTTTTTAATAGTCATCTCTCCAAAAAAACAGTTCAGTCATTATCTGAAGACGATTATGGATGCTAACAATCGAAACGTCGTGAATAACTTAGCTCCAAATGTTTATTGGTTTTTAGATTTTTTGCTATTTTTTTCTTTTTTCCTTGCAATGGATCCAGAGTTTCTTATCTGGTTGAAGTCATATAGTGAAAATAGAAGGCTGTGAATCATCTACAATTCCTGTTCCTTCGGGTGTTCCTCAAGGTTTCCACTGTGGACCTTTGCTATTCAACCTATTTATTAATGACCTAGCTACAATTATGGAACATAGTGAGGTACTGATTTTCGCTGATGACGTTAAAATATTCAAATTAATTTCTTCTACAAACGATGATGTCTCACTCCTACAAGAAGATTTGTCACAATTTTATATATGGTGTGTTATGAATTAATTTGATTATATCCAAATGTTGCTGCCGAACATTTTTTAGAATTATTCACCCTGTTCTACATGACTATAGTATCAATAATATATCAATTAATAGGGAATCAGTGATAAAGGACTTAGGAATTATGTTCGATCGTGAATTGAACTTCAAATCTCATAGTGAGTATATTATAGCTAAATCACTCAAGATGTTGGGCTTCATCAATAGATAATGTGAGGAATTCAGTTTGAACACTCTCAAGTTATTATATTGTTCATTAGTTAGATCATTATTGGAGTACGCTTCAATAATTTGGTGCCCATGTTATGAGATACACAAAAACCAAATTGAAGCTGTACAAAACATTCTCCTGAGGATCTGTGCATACAAATTAGGTCTAAGAAGGGGAGAATATGCATACAACAACAAGTTTCATTTATATAATATATTTTGGTATTTCAGCTATTCATTCTGATTTTATTTGTTCTTTCATAGATTGCCAATCATAGCAGAATCATATCAGACAATGGAAGTCCATTTTAAGGAAATTTATCTGCCCTGTCCTGATTTTATAAACCTTATTCAGAGTTTCACATCCTCAGCACGCTGTATCCGAAAAGGTTGCCAGAACTTGAGTGAATCCTGTTGCAGAATTTGTATCTGAAGAAACTGCTTTTTTCCGAAACCTCCATAGGTGCAATTTAACAACGAAACGTTTTCGAGGTGATAACTTTTTATGGGAGGGCCAGTAGGTATGGCTTCTCTTTTCCCTCACTCTAAACATACAGCGTTAGCCGTATCTCGGACAAATGACTCAAATGACTCAGTGTTCAGGGTGAGGTCGATATATATACATTGATTTGAAACTCATCACTACATTTTGTTGTATGCTTTTCACTTAATAGTGGAAAATCACAAAATAAACTCTATTACTGAGTTTTAATATGGATTTTCATCAACTATCGGCCAGTTCTATTGAACATTGATTTGTTCTTGTGTAATTTAATGTTCAAAAGGGTAAGTATTTGATTCAAGGGGAATCTCGTTTCCGTGCTTTTTATGGCACATTAAAACCTATTTCTCAATTGATGTATATTTTCTGAGGATTTCTAATAAATCATGGCTGGTTGAAATCAAAATGCTCGTCTGAAATGAATAATGCACCTCACGGCAGTCTGTTTCACAGTTTATCCATAAATAGAACCCATAAACTGGCATACAACCCTGGGGACACTTATTCATTATGAATAAGCGGAATTTATGTTTTGTGTTCACCCCAAAGATGGCGTTTTCGTAAGGGGAGATGACCATATTATCAATGATTGTTTATGTTTTGGAGTGGAATTTGAATATTTTAAGAGACTTTGATAGTTTGTATTTTCTAAAATACACCTTTCCACTAATGAGATGTAATTTTTGATGGAGACATGATCATTTAAGTGAACATATCAGTTCAAGTTTCTTGCAGAATCCGTGCTGGAAAACTCTAATCAAAGTTTATACCAACTGAAAGCAGGGAAAAGGTCCATAAAATGAACGTACTCAGGAGATTCCTTGACTTTGTTTGTCGGTCATATAAGTTAGAGTTTTATATCTTCTTTTTATATGACGTACATATTCACGTATATGAGGCTGAAACTATAAAAAAGATAATTAAAAGTATACTGCAATATGCTCGAATAGTATTCGTAATATCAGGTTCGTTTCTTTGTGAAATGTTTTATAAGGAAATGAGAGTAGTTAATTCTGAAACATAAAACAGAAACAGCAAGAGAACAGTAAAATTAATTTCCTCAGCTAAATTAATGCTTTCTAGCTTGGAAAACAAGTTTTATCATCCTGAGAGCGTGAGGGTGCCATATACTAGACGCTTCTTTGTACATCTGGCTGAATACGTGGAAAGTCTGGCCATTTTCAGAAAGTTTCGCAGGAAAATTATTCAGTCTGTGACTCATTTCTTGTCTTCAAAATAATAATTGGGGAAAAGCAATGCTTCGTTAACACTCGAAATTATCAATATTTAATTTCTAGGTAAAAATGATGAAAAATGTGTACAATTTTTTTATTGGAAATATTGAAGATCATTGTTATTATTATCAGTATTATACGCATTATTCGTTTAGATTAACCCTTTTGAATCGAACTTTCAATAAAATCTCGATGTGACATCCACTGAATAACTTACATATATTATCTCTTGCACCAACAAACATTGTTCAGTTCTAGACGCGATTGTAAACAGCCTCAATCTGCAATACAAAACTTCCGACGAGTCCCTCGGAACATTTCCAACATATGTAAAAACAGAAAAAGAAAGTTAAAGAAAGTGCAGATGATCCTACCCGCATTGACCCGGTTCCGCATAGCATAGCACTTACTTCAGCTAATGTCATCAGTATTGCAAATCTTTTTATTCGCCGCCATGAGAAATAACACATGCTTCGTAATGGAACTTGTAGAAGTATCGATTTAGCGTTAAAGCATTGCTGGAGGTAACTGAAATAACGTAATGATGATGAGATAAAAACAGGTAGTAGTTGAAAGAGGCTTTTTTGTTGACGATAAGAAAATATGTTATAAAAGAAAGCTGAAATGTTCCTTCCTCGAATAATTGTTTATGAGAAACGTGTTTTTGACACCATACAATTCATCTTTTTTGTGCAAATAGCCACTCAACTCAATTTTTTATATTGGAAACTGATTAAGTAACGAATATTACTGAATATTACAACACCAAATCGTTATTTTCAACACCTCGACACGTGTTTCGATCACCGAGAGATCATCTTCAAAGAGGAAAATTAAATCTAGAAACTAATGCAAGCTAACCCTATTTATGCTATATAGGTATCCCATACAGGTAAACCATCCAGGCGTATCACCCATACAGGTATACCAACCTAAATTCATTTCACAATTTTGCCTTATCTATCATTTTACAATATATGTTTATATACAATTTTCAGCTATATAAAAATTAATTTCACAATATTGCCTATCCAAATTTATTCTTGCAATGTGTCCTTATGTAGTAATCAGTAAACCCAACAACATTATTTTATTTCAACAAGCTATATAGTATGCTCTTAGATATATAGTATGCATAGATCCGTCATCGTTATTCATAATATTATTGTTTTTACTTATTTCTACACTCTCATAGGCATCTAGTTGCCTGTTGTTGTTAACTTCTCTAGCTAATCTTAATGAACTGAAGTCTATGGAATGGTTTTGTTGCAAAATACGATGAGCGTCTGCTGATTTTCCAGGTCTTCCATATTTTAAGTGTGCTATGTGTTCCTTATATCTCACTCAAATAGATCTTTTTGTCTGTCCATAATATTTTGCATCGCAGTCCTTACATTCAATTTCGTAAATTCCTGACTTCTCCGAATTCTCGACTTTGTCTTTCGGACTTCTCAAAAGGCTCTGTAGTGGTTTTGAAAACCACTTTCATACCTAGTTCCTTGAAAATATTTCCAAAGTTCCTCGTATATTGGTAGTATGGAACTGAGATGTATTTATCTTGTTTTTTGTCCTTTCTGAAAGTCGAGATTCCGTTCATTCCTAACCTAAACTTCTTCTTCCTCACTATGTCATCTACAATACCCCTCGAGAAACCGTTAGTGGTTGCTATTTCCTGTATTGTACGTCTTTCTTTTTTGAACCTATCATGTGCTAGTCAAGAGACGATGCACTAAAAAATTCAACACAGCACATTAGTGCTGTCCACAGTGATGTGAACTGTCAGGAATATACCTGTACGTGCTTGTTTCTGCTTATGTTTCTGCTGTGTGATGATATTCAACCCTCCATATTGGAGGCCAAATCCTAAGAGAATACTTCGACTTTTTTTTGGTTTCCATTTCGAATCTGCTCATGAACAGGTCTGCCAGAAAGGGAGACAAGGGGTTTCCCATGGCCGTTCCTTCCTGTTGTTCATAAAAGCAACCTTCTACCTGGAACCGATTTTGTTTCATACACAAATTAGTAAGAGAAACGAATTCATCGATTTCGTTATTATTGAAATTATTTTTCTCTAGTAATTCCCTGAGGTATTGCAATGGAAGTAACATCAAAAGAAACCAAAATCTCACCTTCTTTCAGAATCACGTTTTTTGTATGTTGTATGAACTCTATAGTTTTTAATTTAACTTGGTTCCGCAATAGAAAAGGTTTCAAATTCCTTAGTGAGCCACTTTGCTATTTGGTAGGTAGGAGCTCCAATAGCTGACACGATGGGGCGCATTTATTTTCCCTATTTGTGGATTTTTGGGAGGCAATATAGTTTCGACACCGTTGGGTTGGAAACTTGTAACTTCCGTTTCAGTTCAAATGTTGTCGCATTTCTTTCACTTCGGCAATCATCTTTGGTAACGAGTTCCTGGACAATTTCGCATACAGTCCGTTAGTAATGAGAGTATTGACCCTTTCGTAGTAGTTCGATTTATCCAGAATTACTACTTTGTTACCTTTGTCGGCTTCCAAATAAAAAACGTCCTTCTCTCTCAATCGTTAAAATAATGTTGTTGGGTTTACTGATTACCAGGACACATTGCAAAAAAAATATTGTGAAATCAATTTTTATATAGCTGAAAATTGTTTTATATAAACATATATTGTAAAATAATAGATAAGGCAAAATTGTAAAATTAATTTAGATTGGTAAACCTGTATGGGTGGTACGCCTGAATGGTTCACCTGTACAGGAGTCTGGCTGGGGGGAACGAAAGCTTTTTCCATGGTATCCTTTTGGCGCCTCCGCGGAGCCTCCAGGGGGTAGTCATGGTACCGATGGCCGTGATACAGCGAGGTGGAGGTTCTCTCTCAACAATCTGAGGTTCAAGTCGTTAGTATTAAGTTTGGGGCGGATAGTAGTATTATGTTGTCTGAATAACCACGTCGAAGCTAACTAGTATGTCTCCAGTACCTAAATTCATATCTCTGTTCGAGTAAAGTTTCACTGGATGTTTTATTATAGAATTCGATAAAGGTAAAAAGAATAAAATAAACTGTATGTGAGGTCGATGATATGTCATCTCACGAAGACGGCACCCATGGGATTCCAGAGCACTCAATTCCCGAATAGCAAAGATAAACGAAGCTTACCAAGGTGGTCAGTGTCAATGCAAAGATATGGCATCGACCGCCGCGCCGACCAGATTTAACCTCTGTCTTTTATTGCAGCTTTCACAGTAATGCAACTAGTGCGAAACCAAGAGCCGAAACGCATTTGTGGCAGCTCTGTTTCGACATAGGTCCTATCACTAGTGCCAAGCTGAAGAACGAATGCGCTGCTGTACCAAACTGCCCTTGAAGGGCCTTAAAGGACAGTTAGGCACAGTCAATTTTCAATTATCGCCAGGTAACCCTGGTAAACCTTTATGAAAGACTAGTACTATGTTGCTGTATCGCTGGTGTTCCAATGTTTTGACGGAATCAGAATCAACGAACTTAGGCGTGGACAGCGTTATAGAAAAGTGCTTTCAAAAAATTGTTCTACAGCACCATATAGTGCGAGTCACAGAAAATTTGATAGCCTAAAAACCTTCTCTATGAAAAATTACTCAAACATGTCAAGTTTCATCAACCAACCAATCAACCTACCAACAAACATCCATTTTTATATATTAGATATCCAACTGACGAGCGAGCGTTATTTTGAACATTCTTAATGGAATATGAGTTCTTCAAGTCCAAAATTTCAAATATGATGGATGCATTTTCATCATTGAAATCAGGAAAAAATTGTATGAGAAATATCAAGTTTCTACTTATCCCACAGGAAAATTTTTCTTCTCTTTTCCCACAATAATTGGACTTATTACACAAAATAAACCTTTCACTATCTGGTTACACGAAAACCTATGCACTCACTCATTCATTTCATCATCAATTTTTTTCTCTGTCTGTCAATGAAGTATGTCTTGATTTCTACTTTTTTCTAATATGACACTCGTGGCAAGTCATCCTCGTTTCGTTCAGGTTTGGAGTCCAGCTCCCCTACCCTTTCAGCTGATGGATATGATACTGAAATGACATTTCCGTCATCATCATGCCAATCATTCTTTTCGTTTTCAATTTTAGGAATGAAGCAGTGGGAAACTGAAAACCTTTCCCAAGCTTGTTCATACCGTTAATGATATTATTGTTGCACGTGCTTCAGTACAAGAAATCCTGGTTATTTCACCAATGCTGTATACACACCAAAGAAACGTCAAGACTGTATAAGTAATTCACTTTCTTGTTTCTCGCAGTTTTTTGTGTACACAGCTGCTAGTGAGCTGCTAGAAAATTGATAACTTCTGTCTGTATGAACAAGCACGCCGCTTTCCTAAACTCTGTAGCAACAATCTTTGTCCTGTTTGTCCATCATAAAACCTCACAAGCTCAAGTTGATGTTGGATACCAGTAGGCAAGAAATATACTTTCATTGTGTTGTCCTTTGCCCTTTGGACATCCCCTCATGACCAGTCCTTTCACTGTGATGTCTTCTACATTGATACTTATTGCTCTGCTAGAGAGCATCTGAAGTATCCATTCTCCTACCACCAGGGGTACATTCCTGGAGTGTAGTTGCTGGGTAATTGTTGAAAAGGTTATTTTATCAAACGCTCCCTCGATATCTATGGATATTCCCAGGGTGGATTCTTTGTTGTCCAATGATCTCTCGATTCTGCCAACCACATGGTGAAGGACCGAATCAGTAGACCTTCCCGGGGTATATGCATGCTGATTTGGATGAAGTGGGTTGTTAACAAGTACTTCATCTCTTATATACTGCTCACGTAGCCTCTCCATGGTGTTTAAGAAAAACGATGTGAGACTAATTGGTCGGAATGCTTTTGGTAGGATGTAGTCCATCCTACCTGGTTTGGGTATAAATACTACTCTTACTTATCTCCACTTACTGGAAATATACCTCAGAGCTAGAAAGGCTCTGAATATTCCAACCAGGTGAAGGTGCGGCATAAGAGTATCCAGTCCCCACTGAAGTAGGGCTGGTCTTATACCGTCAGGTCCTGGTGACTTGAAGGGGGAAAAGCCCGATATAGCCCATCTTATTTTGTCCTCATCAATTACTGCACTAGCATATTGCCAGTCGTATTGTGAGGGTGTTGTTGGTACATCCATCCAGTTCATCGTTTCAGGAAAGACAGAACCTGAGAAGTGAGTTTCCATAAGAATCTCAGCACTCTCCTGGTCTCCTGGAGGTTGGCGGCTTTGTCGCCATTTACTTACTCTTATGGTGGTAATTTGAGAGTGCCTTCTGTAGCCTAGAAGTTAGTGGGAAGTCTTCGACTGCCTCACAATAGGCTCTTCAGGCTTTTCTTTGCTTTCGTCTGCAGACTTTTTTGAACTCTCTGAGGTTGGCTTGATATATACCCCAGTCCTATTCGAGTCTTTTACGTTTTGCCTTGTCAAAGGTCGTTTTCGCTGTCTTTCTGAGGTGTTCCAATTCATGGCACAACCAACACATGGTGGTGCCATGTGTTTGAACCATCCCCATCGGACAGGATTCCTTATAGGCAATGTCTATTTTGTTGTGGATAGATACCGATGCCAGGAGTCAGGACCTCTGTTTCCCGCAGAGCTCCTGTCAAGAGTCGATTGTAGAGAGCTATATCCGTCCACTTCGGGTCACGGAATTTTACAGTGGTCCTGAGATCCTGGTTTACCGTATAGGTCAGCCAGCGGTGGTCTGACATAGCAATATGGTCCAAGACTTGCCAGTCTTGGATTTTGTTTGATATTTTGGCTGTCGTAAGCGTGATATCTATCAATGTTTGGCTACGATCGTTAATAAATGTTGGCTCCGTGCCTCTGTTCAAGATTGTTAGATCTTTCTGTATTATATATTCATATAGTGACTTACCTCAAGCGTTGATATCCTTGCTGCCCCAGCTCAAGTGGGCTAGTGAGCTGCTAGAAAATTGATAACTTCTATCTGTATGAACAAGCACGCCGCTTTCCTATACTATTTAGCAACAAACTTTGTCCTGTTTTCACTGTTCCAGTGCAAAGTGGAAACATGCTCCATCATAAAACCTCACAAGCTCAGTAGGCAAGAAATATACTCTAATTTTGTTGTGATAGATTTTGTGACTCAAAATAAATATCCTATCCTATGTCGTTTCTTGTTTCCATATCGAGTATTATCACCTTCATACCAAAAACTGGTATAAGTACATTGATCTTTGGGATTTCCATGTGGACCTTTTGCTGATGAACGGGTTCTAACTCGGTGACAGAGTTGTAATCATCTCTTTCAGTGTCGAAAACTTAACCGAATTAACCAGCTGCTTGGGCAGCTGCCCTGAAAAAAAAAGCTCAAAATCCTACTCTTGCATGGTTGTGAATCTTGCAGAGAAGGAGATCTAAACACAGGCTCCATCTAGTATCATTCTGCCACGTGTTCACATCAAAGTGAAAAGTCCACGGTTTCCTTGTTATCGGAGGAAGTACAACCGTGGAACGGATGATTTAGAACGGATGCAAACTTCTATGAAGATGCGTCTGTTTTCGGGTTTTTACGTCGAGTTGATACAACTCCTCCCGAATCCACTTCATCACTCTAAACGAATAGAGTGAGATTAAAATGGCAAGCATATCCGTAGCAAGAACTTTTTTTCCCCAGCAGTTCCAATTATCAGATCTCTTGGAGTTTGTACTGATACTTAGCGCGAGGTGAATTCTATACTGCTGCCTCCTCTTGTGAGTACTGTTGTTCCACCAAGAGGTAAGTCTCTCCGGCATTATTATTATTATATTTTCATAATATGTTTCATCTTTTTATTCACTTATTCATACATGCTTTGTCGGAAAAGTCCATTCTTTTGACAAAAATTTAGAATCCAATACAGACTCCAAGTAAAAACTATTCATATACATATTGAGTTGAGTTCAATATTGTTCACAACTGATTTCCAAAATGCATAAATATTGTACATTTCCATCACAGCCCAGAGATGAAATATTCAAAGATGGATAAAAACTGTACTGGCCCAAACCGATCTCATCTGAGGATTTCTTATTTCTGTACATTTTCATTGCATTTTTAAAATTGTCCTCTGATTTTGTATTCCAATCAAGTCTCTCCCTCAATGTTTCATTTTTTGTGCGCGCTCGAGCATGTTTGATATGAAAACCCTACATTCGACTTTCCAATGAGACGATACACAACATGAATAACAACTCAACATTATTCTGGACAGAATGAAACTATTCATTGAAATTACTTTTTACATGATTCATATGTTATGATTTCCATGTTTATGAATCATTTTGAACAACGTAAATCTAATTGTCTAGTCGGAGACAAAGTACAGTTCAGGAAACCCGGTCGAGATGATACTGCATAAATAATATAAGATTCCTTTGAGGTGTCTGCTTTGACTTAGGGCGTGAAGGTGCCTCACTTGAGATGAATAACTGCCGTTAATAATAAAGCTAGATGGATATACACTGAATTTATCTTTTTGTTTCACAAAAATATTAGATGTACCACTTTCCGTCCTCCTCTCATATGAGCTATTTTGAATTATTTTCAACCACTGACATTAATAAAATAGTGATCACTGTGGAACACATCCCACGATAATAGGAATAAATATTCCCAATTGCGATGAATAGTAACACATGAATAGTAACATGGGTCTAAGAAAGAAAATGCGTTTTTGGCTTTATTCATCAACGTTATCCCGATCAAGAGTCACACAATCATTTCAGCGACACTCTTAACATTCTAATACCACTTTTGTAAAATGATTTATCTTTCTTGCCTTAAAATAGGCCTCAGTTTCAGCAGTGACCTCTTCTTTCGAGCGAAATGTGTTACCGTTGGGCTTTATTTGAGGTCTGTGAATAGCCAGTAGTCGCTTGGAGCCAAATCTGGTGAGCACGGTGGATGATGGAGCAATTTGAAGTTCAATTCTAAACACTTAAATAAAATGAATAAAAAACACTTTTGTCTAGATACCACTAGTAGATTTTATTTATACGACCGGTTTCAGGTTTGACCCTATTATCAAGTATAAATCTGTACCGGGCATACCAGTTTTATACTTAATAATGGGGTCAAACCCGAAATCGGTCGTATAAATGAAATCTATCAGTAGTATTCAGAGAAAAGTGTTTTCATTCATTTCATTTGAGTGATCATGAATTACTATAAAGTAAACAAGTCAGCAATTACTCATTTCAATTCATGTAGTTTTTGCTATTGTTTTGACTGATTTGTGGCACAATGTGACCCAGATAATATATATTTCAGTACCAATAGTAGAGTAAAGTAATGTAAACTTTGTTGACTACATAACGTATAAATTGCACGCGTAGCAGGTTAAACTTATAAGCTATCAGATAATGGGCAGTAACAGAACAGTATATATAAAACGGGGCAATGTTAAAACTTAAATATATAGCATACATACAACTATAATGGGCATTGCAATTCTATATTATTAGAGCAATGCACTATTAAATTGTGGAGTCCATATATTCTCCTATTGAATAAAAGCAATGTACACAATTTTTTTCATACATATTGGGCTTTTTCCGGCCTCCATTGAGTTTATTGTACGAATTTAAGCTGGAAGAAAATATTTCCAGTCTGAACCTGCTTAGCCTCACTTGTCTATTATTTCGGGTGGGATAGATGTGGAAGTCGAAATTTCCCTCCTTTCTATGGAATTCAATAAGGGTTTGATGTATATAGATGAAAGGAAGTGACATTATTCAATTCTTGATTAATAATGGCCTTCAAAGATGGTGGTAACGCGTACTCTCGATTATTCTCAATGCCCTCTTTTGCAACTTCCGCAACTTCTTGACGCAATATGTGTGATTGATGAGTTGTCTACTTTATGGTAATTCATGATCACTTAAATGAATAAACACTTTTGTCTAAATACCACTAGTAGATTTTATTTATACGACCGGTTTCGTGTTTGACCCCGTTATCAAGTATCAAACTGAAATCTGAAAATTGAAATATCGTTCAAAAGTGTCATCAGCAAATGCAATACACATGTCCGGAAGCAAGTAATGGAATATATCATTGACATAAATGGTGAACAATAGTGGCCCAAAGACGAATCCCTGTAGCACCCTATGATCAGTATGTTGCCCGATACCACTTGTTGACGGTTGGTCCATTAGGACTTCACAAGGTTCAGTGGGATTCCCTTTACTTCATAGTAGTCGGGCTTCTCAGCAGTAGCTCATAGAGACAGTGTCAAACACCTTAGATAAGTCACAGAGTGTGAGATCTGCTAACTCCAAAGTCTCAAGGCCCTCAGCTTTCCCTCACGTGACTCTGCTTGCTGCCTGGACTGTGGAGCAGTTTGTCCGAAATCCATATTGACAACAGTGAATTATGCTGTATTCTCCATAGAAACAGTATAACTGATTTTCTAGAAAGATCTCATTAATTATTCCCAGAATTTGTATTATAAAGACGGGTCTGTATAATACAGGAAGATATCATTTTCACCATGTTTCAAGATAGGAACTACTTTGGATATTTTAAAGACATCCGGAAATACACCATCAGTGAAACAATAGATATATGCAACTTCCTTCCCTGGACATTTACGTTAAGGAAGTTGTGTTAATGGCCATGGTACGATTGCGCACAGCTGGTGTAAACCTCGAAGTAGAAATTTGTCAATTCAGGATAGGCCTATGGCGGGAAGCGCTTACTACGCAACCCCTGCTGCAGGCAACCAGTGATGAAATTGAACCCAGGTTTGTGTTTAATAAACCCTACAAAATACAAATAAAACAGATCACAGAGTCAGATGCTACGACGCATATATACAGACGGCTCAAAAACCAAAGAAGGCTCAAGATGTGGAGTGTACTCCAGATCACTAAGCCTAATAATAAGGTAGGGAATCGAAAAAATACCAGCGTGGTCCAAACAGAACTGGCTGGTATCTCAATCGCCACAAAAGAAATAACCAAGAAAGGAATGTCTGGCAAAAAGATAAAAATCTACACTGATAGCAGACAAGCACTATTAGCTTTGAACAGACAACGTATAATCTCAGGGATAGTACTAGAGTGTCACTCTTATGTAACCAAAGCCTCGGTAGATAATGACATTATCCTGAGGTGGGTTGAAGGGAACGACAGTAGTAAAGGTATTCGCATTGCCGACTCTTAAGCCAAGGAAGCGGCTGGACTGAGAATTTTAGGACCCAGTGGCACCTACAGCCTGATGACTTCGACAATTGCAGAGCTACCCCCAACCCCTCCCCCCTACTCTACAGATATAGAACTTCCTTCCAAGCTCGCTGTCTATTAGCATGTACTGTATTCCTAGGGTAGTACACTTCATTTGGGGGTGTAATTGAAGTGCTTGTTTTTCGAGGCAGGTACTCCTGCAGCGTCAGGTAATCAAGGTCATCTTGTGTGTTCTTACTGATTGCAAAGCTTCAAAAATCTTTTTCGAACCATTTTCTTGCTGTTGGGTATATTACAGCGGAAGCAAATCCAAACTCTCACTAGAGAAAATCTTTCAGAGTGTGATGAAGTTACCAAAACTATTGACAGTTCCATACAAATGAATATATACCCATGTCATTTGAATTGAGAGGGGTATTATTTAGGGTCATCTACAGGATTGCCACACGATATAGTATATAAAAGACATACAGTTCCACTCACATGGAACACTGTCATCCTCACTGGTGGAAATCGATGTCCCGGATTCAGTTGACAAGTCCCGGCGGTTGTTACTCCAGAGACAAATAAGGACAAAACTCAACTGATCAAGCATTTAGCGATCACACGGGTTATTAGTTCTCACCCGCTTGACCCCATCAAAATGACGTCAGATGCCAAACATATGTTATTTCGCACTCTCACCTCATCAGTCTCCGTTGTGTGAAGAATATTATCTACCTCTCTACCATCCTGCTGTTGTTGAACATCGAAACACACTCCTCATCTGATATCAGCTATAAACAGCCAACAGCCGTACCGAACTTAACGCATACATCACGCCGAATGATTCTATCGCGAAATTTCAACGGTACAAAAACTCATTGTCTCTGGACCCTTGCTATAAAGCTGGAACAGGGTAATTAGATTGTGAATCCTTAATCCCACAATTTTGTAGTGTTATTATGGTGCGTGTAAATAGTCAACGTAATTCAAGACCGCTCCTTCCATCAGACAATATAATTGGGTTGTTTGGCGAGAACCTAATTCATTTCATTGGCCTACGATTTTATTCAAATGCCCTGGGGCTTCTGAATGCAGAATTCTTGTGAAATATTGATTTTGTTGCGATGTTTTCTATTGAACTTTCACGAAATTGATCAATGTTCACAGTAAGCTGGTGAGTTCCATGAAGAAAAGTAGTGAATTTACTTTATTATGTTCAGGATTCCTGCGATATTGTCGATTATTGTTGTGGAAGTGGTTGAAAAGAGACCTATTTACATTGACCCGCTGATAAATTCTGCTATACTAAAGTATACAAGAAAGTATAACAGGAAGTAGTAGGGCTATGCAGATTCTAGGCCACCTGAAAGTGGCGTATATGATTTTTGCAGATGCGCTGGAAAAAAAATTCGGTCACTCAATATCTGATTCTCACTAAGATTAACCTCAGTATATTGTTGATATTGCTGAATATTTCAGCAGTGCCTTCATTTCAAAAGCATTAAGACAACCTTCTACGTTTTCAGAAAACAACAAATTCATTTTAGAATTTACTTTATCTGAAATTGAATCAGTCTTACGTAGATTTACGGATAAAATGATTATTGGTTATGACCTCAGTCCTTGTTTCTTAGTGAGGAATCGTTTCAGAATATTTTTTAGACCATCGACCCTAATTTTCGAAGTGAGACTTCTGATTCAACCTCATCAGCATGGTTTTTATAAGTAACAACTCAACTGCATCTTGTTAAATTATCATCATACAAATCATCTCTGATAT
Organism: Leptinotarsa decemlineata; assembly: GCF_000500325.1. Taxonomy (NCBI): domain Eukaryota; kingdom Metazoa; phylum Arthropoda; class Insecta; order Coleoptera; family Chrysomelidae; genus Leptinotarsa; species Leptinotarsa decemlineata. The sequence continues at coordinate 32,480 of NW_019295865.1, forward strand.
AGGTCCTTGTTATATTAGGTGATCATTTCTATAAGTCTATTTTAATTTAAATGAAATGAATAAAAACACTTTTGTCTAAATATCATTGAAAAATGTTATTTTACGATTTTATTTTAGGTTTGATCCCATTATCAAGTATAAAACTGAAATCTGAATTTGGAACATCGATTTTATAGAATTTTCAGGTATGCTATGTATTTGAGAGAGGAGAGGAGACCTACATAAATCAAGTTGCTCGTTTAGGGGTATCTGCCCCAGTTGTCGTGCCGTGAATACTATCAATATCAAGGAGTTCTTCATACACTTCATAGCTTTTATCTACTCCGCGAATAAAAATCAACATCTGAGGAGTATCCGACACATTTGTTGACTCATCCAATGCTAGAAAAAACCACTCATGATGTCTACTTTTGTCAGACAGTTGAGATGACATATTTTCTGCGATGTCTTGCACCCTCCGAGCCACGGTGTTTGCTGACAAACTGACACTTTCAAATAAATTTACCTTTTCGGGGCATATTTCTTCGGCTACTGCAATCAAGCATTTTTTTATCATTTCTCCATCGGTGAATGGTTTGCCACGTTTTCCGATTTCAAGAGCCACACGAAAGCTGGCGCGAGTTGCAGACTCTTGTTCAGTATTCGCTTTGGTAAACAAAGATTGCTGCGATTTGAGTCCGCGTTTCAAAGCTTCAAATTTTTCCTTCCGCAAAGTCCTTCAGTTTCATTATCAGGCAATAAGCCATGCGTTTTGAATTATATTTTCTCAGTACTCTCCATATTTCTTATTGATTGACCTATATCCTGATCTGGGCTTCCTCAATATCGATTTTGGTACCTCTCAGCATTTCGTTGCTTGTGATTCATGACTCTCTAGGTCTCCAATACAGAGTCAATCTATTTCCGTCTAGCAGTTTTTCAGTTCTTCACAGTTCTTTCAGACCAATCTCGATGTCAGCTTCGAGTAGAGGAATTTTTAAAGGCAGCTAGAAAATCTTGTTTTTGGCGAAGTCGCCATCGACTTTTGGTGAGGCCGCTTTTGAATTTTTGGCGGAGTCGCGGTATTCGATGTTTTGGCGAAGTTTCAGAATTGTTGTCGAAGTGTTTGGTGTTTTGGCGAAAGATGTCACTGTTGTCAAAAACCATGGTTATGAATATGTCTTTAGGAAAAGGGAGAATGAATGTCTTCCCTTGAAACGACATCCTCCGAAAATCTGAATACTGAATACGAAAAAATAAAAGAGTGAAAATGAAAACATGCACTTTTCCCAACTGCAATACTCTTTGGAAGCGCGTTTCGGCAACCAAGTTGGCGTCGTCAGAAGACGAAGAAAACTTTCACCATTCTTTCGGTCGTGAAAATTACCTTGATAGGGATAAAAATGATCACTAGCTCGAAAAAAAACAAATCGACGTTTTAATCCTCAACTAATTTTTGGTTCTTGATATTTCCTCTCTTGTTTTCAGTTGCCCCAGTGATCAAAGTTCCAAATCAACTTCTGGGAGCCCCAGTTAGTACAGATGTTCGATTGGAATGTTTCGTGGAAGCCTACCCCAACACAATCAACTACTGGATAAAAAATAGAGGAGAAATGCTGCTAAATGGGTGAGTATCTATTACCTCAGATACATCAAACATGTCGAATCATAATCTGAAGTCAGGAGAGTACTTATTTTTTGGTAGATATTTGCCATATAAACGTTGCTAGAAGTAAATTGTTCGAATCTCAATTCAAAACTTTTATTTTTCTAGTACCTATGGTTCTATTCCCGCCACATTCATCAGACTGTAACTTCTGCTAGTAGATAATTTTTTTTGATAGACTACGATATTTTTCTCCGCTGATGTATAGCAATTCAAATATTTCATTTGATTCAATGATGTTCCACAGTGTTATTTTTTTCAATTCATTTTCCCAATTTATCTACCGAATTTCGGTGAATATTTTTTGTTGTTTTGTTCGATAATTTTGAGAACATTTTTGGGAATCAATGTTTTCGAATTCAGATCAGATATTATTTTGAATACGGTCAACAGGTCAATGATAATAACAGTAATAAATGCTTTCATTGGAAGGTTATTCAGTAGAGATACTAATCTAACCTAACAAATGGCAGAATTCAATATATTCCCATGATAAATCAAGGCAGATATTTCTCTTCCATCCAACCAGCAACAGCTTACTCGTAATAATACGAAATATTTTGCAGAAAAAAGAAAAAAGGAAAGGAAGAAAAGAAAGAAATAATAGCGAAACACAAATAGATGAAAATTTGATCTCTCACATTGAAAAGTCATGTCATAAACATAAAGGAAATTTGATATAATAATATAACGATAATTTAAATATTGGTATCAATATTGGTATCAATATAGGTATCAACTGATCAATATTATAAAAGAAGAGAACCAGATTGAAACATATATCTTTCCAGGTTTTCCTTGAAACTAAAGAGTTGTGGTGATTTCAATTCAAGAAGGGAATGTTTTGTGTTTAGGTGGGGTCGAAAGATGTTTAGATTATGTATATCGGTTCTGAAAAACAATTTCATGAAAAGATAAGCTGGTTTTTCAGTAGAATTTACCTCATAGAATATATATAAAGAAATGAACTTCAAAAGTTCAAGCCAATCTCGGATATACCTACACAGTAGTTTGAATGGGCTGACGCCTATCAGAAAACAACTACTCCAATGGCTAACACCACAAACGGCGTTGGATTATATCCGACAGACGTCAGTGCAGGAATCTTCACAGAATATTTCCGGCATATGCAATTGGCAATACAACTGAAAAAGTCGACCTTCAATTTTGGAACGGGCACACTTTCCCTGGTTTCGGGCTCTTTAGCAACTCGTCAGTGCAAGATAGTGACCACCATCGACCTCAAGTCAGTGATATTCCATAATCGAAAATCGAAATTCTTTCAGAGTATTTCATTCCTCGTCCCAAGTTGGAACGAACATCAAAAATGTAACTTCATCTAGTGGACGAGGTACTAACCAACTGCATATCCGAAATTTGCCCGATTCCTCTGAATAAGGAAGAAACACTTTCTTATTAGTCAGTTGATCAAGTATTGAGATACATGCTTCAGTCTCCTTACGCCTGTGACGAGTCTGAGGCAAGAGTCCTGCACTTTTGAAGTCTCTGTCTGTCAGATTTCATGAGTCCTGGACCATAGATAGTATCTGCTCAATTGGCATAAGATGATACCAGGGCGTCGCAGAGTAAAATTTCATGTTTGTTTTCGTTCAAAAGACTTTCACTTATGAATTGTATTCGGTGAGACAATATCAATGACTTTCTTGCCCGAGTGATTCACAAATCCGTTCCATACTTCGGTGGTAACAGTAGTACTATGATCACTAATACACAGAGACGTTCAATAGTAATTTTTGTCGAAGCTTCTGAAAATAATATTCAACATCGATTATTTGTAGCGAAAATCAGGAAAAACATATTAGTTCTGAACTATTCCATCAAATCCAACGCTCTGTATATGAAAATAATTAATTGTCATATCCAAAGTGAAGTCTAGTTTTCTCGACCTTCTTATTTGGACCTAATTTCACCGTACTATAATTAAATTCACGCAAACATGGGTCAGTTATGTTCCGCATGAGTAATATCCGTTATCAACATCTACAATTTGAATACAAGCTGTTGATAAGATCATTCGATTGGTAATCAAATGTGAACCTGAACAAACCATGTATAGATTTTCTTCACCTGAATAATCATAGTTCTAGTTCTGTTACGCTATTCAGTATAAGATTATGTTAGTGTTTTATTAGGTAGATGGCAAAATCAGTCCCTCGTTGAACAATTTTTGTTACAAATTTAGTGTGACTTTTGCGTTCAGGTATCTTCCTTTTGTTTTTTGGGATCGTTGACATATTTCATACCTATTTCGTTGCTCAATCTCATCAACAATCCAATTGGCAGTTATTTTTTCCATTTCTGTTATCTTTTTTGTACTCATGCCAACTACTTGTGTCGATGCGAAACTGTTGGTATTTTTGTACACATTCGTATTGATTTATGAACAACTATTCATAATTCAAATATATTTTTCAAGAAATTGACATGAAATTTCAATAAACAGAATTATCAAAAAATTCTTGACCCACTATATATTGATGTGAATAATCAGCTGCTTCCATTGTCAAAAAGTACTAAGTTTTTGGGTGTTGAAATTGACAAAAATCTCAATTTTAAAGTACATTGTGATGGCCTTATACCAAAATTGCATTCTTTAGCATTCAAGCTACGAAATCTTAGCTATATTCTCAGTCTAGATCAACTAAAAATTATATACTATGCTGAAGTGGAGTCGAGATTGCGCTATGGTGTACGTTTCTGGGGTTGGTCAACCAACGCAGGTAAAGTTTTTTTGGCTCAAAAAAACATCATCAGAAGTATCACTGGTATAAGTTACATGGAGTCCTGTGAACCTTTTTTCAAGAAATTACAAATACTGACTTTACCCTGCTTGTACATAATGGAAATTTGTGTCTACGTTTTTCAAAATAGAAGTCAATTTCCTTTAATAGGCTCTACTCATACAATTAACACTAGGCCAAAAAAAATATATCAAGTTCCTCTAGCTCGAGGGCGGATTGCTCTTAAAGGTCCTAATGTTGCAGGTCCTCGTTTGTTCAATATTTTACCAACTGAAATAAAAGAAAGCAAAACATTAGAGATG
>NW_019295866.1:0-14974 GCF_000500325.1 Leptinotarsa decemlineata
CATATGCAAGTGTTCTATTTGCTGATGACACAACAGTGATATATTATCATAAAGATTACAGCTCCCTGATCTCTTTAGCTGCAGAAGCCAAGGGGAAAGCCGAAAGGTGGTGGAATATTGCTTTGGGGTACCTTATTTGCTGCATGTAGGGTATTTCGACAACAAAAAAAAAGCTATAAGGATCTTGGCTAATGCCAAGTATAGAGGAACTGCCCGACCACTGTTCAAAAAGTTGAAATGCTTATTCATTTTGAGTACTCTTGTGGAGATCCATAAGAATCTACCAAACTTAGTTACACAGTCTGATATTCATCAACATAAGACTAGAGGAGCATATAATATCAGAATACCCAGATATAGACTTACCAAATCGGCAAATAATTTTTTGAATTTCAGCTTGTATAATATCCTTCCAGATGATCAAAAAAAGCCCAACATGTTCTGTTTCAAAACAATTATCAAACTCTTTTTAATTGAAAATTCCTTTTATACGCTAGATGAATATGAAGAAAAGGTGAAACAAGGTGGAATAATTTGATTTATGCTCACTGAGACATTATCTTTAAATTATTTACTTTTATATGTATATTCTGTTTATATTCTATTGTGGTATATGTCTAGTTTCATATCTACTTAATGCTTTTATCAAATGAACAAACTTTTGTGACTTGCTACAAATATGCAACTGTATATAAAGTGGTTAAATAAAGTACTTACTTACCTACCTACTAATACAATAAAATAAGAAACTAATATGCAACGAACACATTTTGTGCTTACCTCCAATCCAAGTACTCATGTCATCTATACAATAGTCGACGCTAGTGTCATTACGAGCAGTATTTTCACTCGAATTTGAGACTTTCTCGTCAAAATTGTCGGTATTTTTCACTTTTCGAGGAGATTCCGGTATCGAAACGATTGGGCTGAACAACTCTAAGCCTTCTCTCCCAATTCTATCCATCCTGTAAGTACTTTGTAGCATGGGGGTAGATTCCAGGGCTTTTTTTCTGGGGGAATTTCTCGGATTTATCGAAGTAGGGCCTGGTTTGGCAAAATAGTCCTGGAAGAGTTGAATATAAACATCCAACCTTTTCAATTAGACAAACAGACAGACAGATAATAGACATGGGAATCAAATTTTAGATTTTCATCAATGAGGAGACCTAAAAATTAGTTTTTCTCCAAATTTTCAATTTTTACATTTTCCAAGTGTACTTCCCCTATGTTACATCTAAACGTGACCACATTTGTTTTGTCGATGTTGATTTCACCCTTCTTATGTCGACAATGATTTGATCAAGGAAATTAGAGGCGGTATTGCTATGCCAGAGGATAGTGATGTCGTCAGAGAAACATGTAAATTCACCACTTATGTCAACATAGACTAAGTCATTGACATAAATGAGAAACAACACCGGTCCCAAAACGGAACCTTGTGGGACCCCACTGCCAACGAAACGTTCCTCTGATGAAATTCCATCTAATAGAACATTCTGCCGCCGATGAGAAAGGTATGTCTCAAACCAAAGTTATGCAGATCCTCTAAATCCGTAAACTTTTAGCTTGCGGAAAAGTAGCATGTGGTTTACACAATCGAAGGCCTTGGTTACGTCACAAAACATGGCCGTCGCAGATTCTGTCATTAAGATTAGTGTACAGGTTTTCCAAGAGTGAAAATATGGCGTCTTGGATACTTTTTGAAGACTGAAAGCCAAACTGAAATAAATTTAACATATTGTTTTTCTAGAGGAAGGATATTACTCGTTTTTTTTACTAGCTGAGTTGTCAAGATCGCCTTTATGAATGATTTTAAATGAGTTTCATTCGGCAATTTTTAATTTTTTCAAGTTGGTATACTCGTCTTGAACATATGTTCACAGTACTGTTTAGCATGTTAGTTTTTTGGTGAGAGGCATAAAAGTTAGAAGGGTTATGCTTTCGAATAAAATGGATCAAAGAATTTGCATCAAATTTTGTGTAAAAATTGGAATTAGGCACTCAGAAACATTTGAAAAGTTGACAGTGGCATACGTTGATTGTACTCTAAAGCCGAAAAATGGTTAACAACGGGAAAAACCTTTCAAAAAAAGGCCAAAAAAAGGGAAAGAACAACCCCCCCACCGAACCACCAACAAAACAAAAACCAAAGAAAAACAAAAAAAAATAAAAAACTAAAAAAAAAATCGTTCAATTGTCATCAATACCTTCAGGCTTTTCAGCTTCTGAATCTGTGCAGCGACGTGTATTCTGTGTTCCTCCAAATATCTCCGCATTTCCTTATCGTTTCTGTTCCCCAGCAAGAGAATTTGGTGTAATTCTTTGTTCTGCATTTCCAACTGTTTTATTATCAACTGCAATTGCGTTTGAGGGGTTGACAAAGGCTCTACATTGCACAATACTTCCTTTGAATCAGATGTTACCAATCGGTTTTGATCGCTAGCGAAAAAATAAAATACAATCAGAGATCTTAGATCATCTTTGACTAATTAACAAATTTAATGAATGGATCGAAGAATGTGGCAAAGCCAAATGGGGAATCGTTTCCTGTCTCTCTGCAGCATTTACTGCAAAAAGACAACTTGATGAAGCTAGAGTCCAAAAGAATTACATTTGTCGATCCCACAGATAGCCCCCATAATGGTAATGCAAAACAACAATGGCGCTCCAATCAAGAAAAGGACATTTATACCACAACAAATAACTCCGGTAAATAAGAACGACGTGCAAGGAACAGAGAATGGTTTTGTTACATACACCATGAATGAAAAAGCTCTCAATTTTTTTTTAAACAGAAATGTGTTTATTATTTAAATGAATATTTAAATATGAAGCGAACAATAAGATTTCAGTCAGCATTTTTGTACTGGTGATTTTTATTCTTTTCTTGTATTAAAGAGTCCTATACATATGTAATAATAACTTGTGGCAAAATAAATATATCATTATAGAGCAGCTTGTTCAAATAAAACTTTACAGAAAATGATTCAATACAATATGTCACACATACCACAAAGGCTTGGGATCCACTATGATGGAAGTAGTTTGCTTGGAGCAGTTCAGAAGGCGGCAAAATTTCTTCATCACCGTGTAGCTGTGGTCCGAACTGCTTGAACAGTACTCTCTCATAGAGTGGGACAGTTTGTGCGAATGGCTTGTTCTTCCCGTGAAGAAACATCTTTGACACTGGGTGTACCTGAGACACTTTATGCATTTGTAGCGCAGGCCCATCAGGGGGTTCGTTTTGCATGTTGTACACTTTACTGAATGTAAAACTGGAAGAGACGCAGAAGACCATTTAGAAGATCGATATACTGATTCCCAGTTTCTGACTGATTCAAATGAAATGCCTATTTCGCACGTCCNAATAGTATTATCCAACAAAAAATTGTTTCTTTTAATATAAATTACCTGGTTCAGCAATTTTAATTCTATGTAGAAGAGGAATCCACGACAATATTTTAGGGCTGCTTTCTAACCACTTCACAAACATACTTTCATTGATTCCAACCAAACCTGGGGACTAAATTACAAACAGTTAAAAAAACATTTTTGCAAGGTAAAGTAAATTGAGAACTAATGCAATTAATAAGTATTGTGATCCCAAAAATTAATCTCTTGTAAAAATATACCCCTTTCAATTGATAAGTACTTCTAATAATAATAAATCTTTATTTCCCATTTTTATAAAGTTATAAAATTTGTATAGGAATCGTCGAAAAAAGAAATCGGAGACTAGAAGTTCCGGAAAATAAATAATGAAAACTACCTACTAATACACATAAATTCTTCAAAACAGTAATATCAGTTATCAATAAGAAAATCCTTGGCTTTCTTTTGAAGATATGCATGGTTTTGGATTTTTTCATAATATCTGGTAGCAAATTAGAGTCATAAAATAATAGAAATTTGTTGGCTCATAAATTTTGCAGTTGACTATTTGAAAGGAAGCCAATATTTCCAAAATATCAAAAATATATTAAGAAAAAAACTTTTTGGTTTAATACCTCTCCATCTTTATACAAAAATGGGTAACTGCCAAAGGAAGGATGAAAGCGATTTGTTCTAATTGAAAACAGAGTTATGTAGATCATACATAGATGAAAACCAAAATTATTTTTGCCACAATCCAATTTTTCCTGAAAATATCCCCCTTTCAATAAAAAAATATTCTTCTCACATTCTTGAAGCAGTTTTCCATTGCACTGTTGACCAAGTGAGATCCATAACTACCGTCTTCATGTAGGAATGTGGTAATTTCAACTATTTTCGATAAAAACGCTTGCAAACGCAACCTTGTCACGCAGTTATTATGATCAGCACACAAACCGAAGATGAAGCTGTACAACTCCTTCATTGAACAACTACTCAAAATGGATAAGGCTACTTTCGTAGATGATACTTGAATGGTCCCTCCTCGATGCCTGAAAAAAATAATTCAACATCATTTCACAGTGTCTATAACTTACCAAATAATGCTTGAAATAATAGTTTTTTTAACGCTTTGAAAGATTCTTACTCGTCAAATATATTATACAAAAAGTTCAGCATCAGCTCTGTTGCAAAGTCAATGTCGATATTGGTGTGATTAATTTTGTTTGAGGCAAAATAGATGTCGGACAGTACGGCCTCCAAGTCACAGCTTTCCAAACACAAAGAGCTTTCATTGGCACCTAGTCTGTGCTTTTCAAAGACCCCGGCTATTGTTGTTAAAGGTAGTTCTTCCACTAGAACAAAAATTAATCTCAAGTCTGTTAAGGATAATAGTATGCAACCCTTCATTTTCTATGAACCCTAGCATTGTAAAGTCATTTACATTTATTAATTTCTAGTTATTTTCTATTGAATTCTTTCACCTAGCAAGCCTCTGATAATCGATATTCGTCAAATAAGATTCATACTATATACTTCTGATTTATCCGACACCGAAGTTTTGTCTTTATTGTTTTAATATAATTTACTTACAACTATTATTTGTTCTATAAGCTATGTTTACAAATTCTTTCTTTATAAAACGGGCAATATTTTTGGTTGGTTCACCCAAATATGACAATGTCCTATAACTGACGTAATTGCATCTTGAATTTGGGTTGCCTGGTCCATGGCTTCCTTTTGTAGTGTTTTGGAAAAAATGGAGTCTATAATATCCACCTCATAACTGTTGTTGACAACAACTTGTTTGATCAAACTCAGCTCTCTCTGGAAATTACTCTCAGACGGTGGAATATTCAATAGTATGTGAAGCAAACTATTGAATGCAGCAACTTTATGCTGGTGAGGGTGTGTGGAACAATTATGTATGACAATGTCCATGTAAAATGGTTAATAAAAAATTGTAAATTCATGTTTATTGTTATTTTTCATAATAGTTAAGTCAAAGTAATTTGGAATTGGTGGAATTGACAAGTTCATTGAATATGTCTTCATAGGACGGGCAGAAACAAGTGCCCTTGCACCTATTTTCCTGAAAAACTAATAATTACATATTATTGAGCTTACAGTACAGAAATATACACAAGTTGGATACAACGAAGAAAAGGACAATACTTACTGTGTAAGGCATTTTGTAAAACTCTGAATTTCAAAGCCACCCTGTACATGGAGTATTTAACATAGTTACAATCATCCAGTCTTTGCCTGATTTCAACGAATTTGGGGTGGTCCCACTGTTTACAATTGGAGGCTTCACTAAAATTTTAAACAAAATCAATGTTTCTCATTCTTCGGTTGAAAATTCAAAAATATAAACAGTCGCGGTAACGTAAACTTAGCCACTTCTTATTTTATAGATTCATTTTCAACGCTATTTTTTTCATAATACTCTAAAAAAGTGTATATTCCTTCTATCATAAGCATATACCTACTTGAAATAATACGCGAAGCCGTTTTTATCTTCAACCTTCCTCCAGGAAGTAGTCATTATATCGAAAAAAATCACATCAAGACAGGTGCATTAGGTGCAATGACTTTAATTCAACAGGTAGACATGCAGACAACAGGTCCTTTTGCCCTGCGCCCTGCACCCTCCGCCCACACCCTTGTTAATTTGTTAATATGCAACAGAGAAATAGACATTTATGCAAAGGCAGATAAGTTCATTTTACGAAAATCGAGAACATGTATTAGCCGTACAGTCCAATATAAGATAGGGTGTGAAATATTTCCGTTGGAAAATTGATAAGATAAAAATTTTAAATTTTACTCTGGTACTGGACTTTCTTCCCCTCTCTCTCTTTAATTTCAATGGCCGTGGTTTCATTCGAGAGCATTTGACCAGACACCTCTTGTCCATTGTTAACAGAAGTTTCGTCAGAGGGCGCAGCGGTCTTACTCAAGGCAATGCTGCCACCCTGTTTTTTCATTAGCTTTTTATTTTAACTGAAACACTTACAGCTTGCCAAATGAAGGAAGAGCTTTCTGAATTCCATTTTGGTCCCGCCCATTAGATGTGCGTTCGTTAGAAGACTGTGAGGGCGAGAGACAGAGATTTCTCAAATCTCTTCCTAGATTCGACAAGCTATAGTTTTTTACTAGTCGCCTCCTTCTCGGGAGGCCTTCGGATAAAAATAACACAATATAGAACTGACTACTTCTTCAAATTCGTTGACATACAGGCTGGTAACTGCCGTAGGGGACCCACCAGTTCCTTTATCTTTCATTTCATTATTTATTCAAACGTAACTTTTGACTACAGTTTTACAAAAAAACATTACACGTTTTTATCAAGTATCTGCTGGGTTCATCCATATTTTATTTTAGATAATTTGGACCACTCTCCGTCTATAGACAGCAAACGCCACGCGTGTATACTTCTCGCTTAGTTAACACAATACACATCAGAATATTACAAAATTTAGTTAAAAATTGAAATTAATACAGGAAAATTAAAAACTTTAATTAATAAAACTTAACAAATCACAACCATCATTTAAAAAACAAAAACATTGATTTTCTAAATTAACTTCGATGAATTAAAAGTGAAATACCTAAGGAATCCCTAACTGGAATCACTGCTGGACTAAAAAAAAAATAAATCTGGTTAATTTGTAGAAAAAAAAAAGATTTCATTATTTCCTCCATGAACAGGACTTGTTTTACATATCAAAGCATTGAACTGAACATTTCATTTTTAAACTTAATGCATTGTTCTTTACTCAAAATGAGATTAAAACAAATCCAGTTAGTCTGAGGAAACAGTTTATAAAATAGAACAAGTAATTTTTTAACCTCTGAAAAGTCACTGGAAAGTTGACCAAACAAGGTCTTCTCTAAAAATAAGAAAAACACGATTAATGCATTATGAAAATGAACTTCAATTTACTCTTACCGCACTGTTTTTGGTTTTTATATAAAGGCCCTTCATATAATAATTCATATGTAGAAGATACCTGAAATAATTCAAATCAAAATGAATAACAGATCAAATATAAAATGCCCAGTGGAACAGACTGAAAAATGCTTTCAAACATAATGCCTAAGTCAATTTTCTATATTATAATATAACCCATCAAATTCGGTTGGTTGTGTGATTGTGTAAGTAAAAACCTATTTTCATTTTGTAAGCAGTACTTATGTGTAGTTTTTAAAAATTATCAACAGTGAACACAGAAAAAGGCGAACTTTCTAGAAGCTAATTCTCAATTACCCTAAAAAAGATGTCTACTGATTTTAACAATGATTAAAATTTCAAATTGAAATAATAAATTACATTAATGTTTCATCATCTACAAAGTTACAGTTGAAAATAACAATGTTAAGAAGAGTTTTTAAAAAATATTCATAATAACCAGCATTTACATCAGAAATTTTAGTGACAAATTTCAACTTAGCCTGCAGTTGAACAAATAGTAGCATTTATGTCTCCAGAAAGAAATGCTTGAACTTCTTGAAGACTGATAACTTTAGTCCTTTGGTAGAGAAATATATGCTTGAATTGCCTGATGGTAAAAGCTCCCTTCTCAAAATTTCGCTGGGGATAGCCAGTTTGTTACAATGTCTAGTATTGTTACTACATTGTGTAGGAATCCTGTGAATGATATCTGATTCAATTCCATAACGAAAGTTTGGAATACAAACGGAACAGTAAAAATGTTTTTTGTGTAATTCAATGTTTATATTAAAATAGTTGTTGCAAGAGGGCTTTTTCTCCCATTTTTTGTCTCGAAATCCTTTTTTGTAGTTCATTTTTAAAATAATTACTTTCTTCCTTCTTTTGGGAATTTATTATATTTTCTGTGTGAAGATGGAGAAGTAAAAACCCAAAACATTTCTTACCCGAAATTAATCTCTCCTAAAATAATACTCTATTCAATTCAACCATCAAGTTCTTTTTTATATTATCACAGCTTTCCAACTTTAGTTATGTCAATTAACCGATTTCCATAGATTATCAAAAGTGATATTTTAATAACAAACCCTTATCTCAATAGAAAACAGAATTGAAATTTACTGACCGCTTGCGCATCTGTACTCAGCAAGTAATGCAACTCTTTGGAAACCTTTTCGGCCTCAATTGCTAAATCCATGTTACACATAGTTTTCCTGAACCGTTTCTTCTTGACGTTTTTCAGAGGGGGACATATGCCGCTATTCATTTCAAGTTTATCTTTCGGTTTCTCTACGTAGTCGCACACCGCTATATGAGAAATATCAGCAGTCTTAAATAATAGTGCTTTGTTGTCTCCGACGTTAGTCTTGTACGATTCGACAATCGTTGGCAACTTCTTCATGGTGCCATACAATCTAGATCTGCCGATATTCAGAATAATTCTGCTGTCGTCGACATTGTAGGTGATCTGCAGTAACTTTTTCAGCTTTTCTGGTTTGGAGTGAAGGATTTCACGAATATATCTTGCTTCCTCCTAAGAAATGAATTAGTAAAGCGAAAGTTTATTTCGTAATTACTTACTAAAGGAAGCCTGAGTATAAATTGTTCCTCTAAAGTAAATTTATCTTTGTCGTTATCCATCCTTTCAATAATTTTCAATGGAAATTCTCATTTATTATATTCAAAAACCCTCAACGAATAATTCACGGAAGTGACAACTGTCGGAACATAGAACACATAGAGAAATTGTATATTGTCTTTGATAGAACACACCTCCCTCAGAGTTACTCTGAGTAGAACACACAAAAAATTGCACCTAGAGACAGCAGGTCGCTCGCAAGAGCTTTTAGCGGAAGATTTCATTTCACAACACAAGCCGAGTTCCTCAATTCAACAGAAATATCTGATGGATTGCTTCAATAAATGTAAATAGGCTAACGTTTTGAATGAAATGAATAATCGATCCATTGGATCAATTTGTGGATCCATCAGTGAATTTAAGAACTCGCCTACAGTGTAAGTTAAAAAAATGTAATTTTAACAAGCACAAGAAGGCACTAGATAACACAAAAAAAAATAAAAATAAAGTCAAGATGTATGTTTGATACATATTTAACAAACACCGTCGATAGTTCTTTTTCAATGAATACTTTCTATGAAATGCGGAAAATAACTGTCGTAAAACCTATTCCCAAAAACAAGTAATCCTTCAACAATGAAAGATTTCCATCCATAAGTATCCTACCAACGCTTTCGAATATCCCGGAACAAGATCATCTCAATGAGGAAATGGTGCTAACCCGTAAACATTCTGGTTTCAGCGACCGTTGCATAGTTGTGAGTCAGCACTTACAGATATTAGTTACTCAAGATTTAAACGAAATCACTCTCCTTCTACTTTGAAACGTTCGATGCAGATTTCTGCATTTGTTTGGCCCAGACTTCTGTTTTGATGCAGCAAACCGGTATTATCTTGTGATTCGAGAGTAGAGTATGGTTTGGACAGAGTCTGTGGAGTGATGTCTTTTAATCAATAAATTGGATAATTGAAGCTAGCAACTACGCATATATTTTCGGTTACATATTACACTATTTATTGTTTCAATTTTCGTTTTGTTAAAATGACGTAAATCTAATGGTTTCGCGATATGAAGCAGTCGAAATGATAATACGTGTTCAAAAGTCGAAATCATTAGTAGGTACCCACAGACCGGAATGTCGGTACGAACATTTTTTGCTGGTGACAGTTATAGTGAAAAAAATCTAAATCATTTGATGAAAACTTGTGATCAAAAAATGCAAAATGAACATCTGATCGCTAAATATATCTATGCTGTTAGTAATAGCACAATCTAATGTGCTGATGTTCAAAAGCTTAAATATGTTATATTCTTGGTATTCATTAGACAAACATGTATTTAAATAAATTACTTCAATATTATGAAAGAAAATAAATCATCTTAATACCACTACCACTATTAGTCTGTCGTTAACCCAGGTCTGTTTGTTGTTCGTCAACCTAGGTATGTTCGTTGACATAGTTCTCATAACAAAATATATATGAGAGCAGATCGCTGTCTGTAGACGCAGTTTGAAATCATACTTCATAAGTTCGACCTTTGAATACTTCTGACTTCACCCAAAATCCCCGAATTAATTTTTTCAATGTACGAATTTCGTGAAGATACAGAAAATAAGGAACTATTATTTATTTAGTTTCAAAATGAACGATTATGTGGATAAGTTGAAGGAAGATTTCGATATACAAGAGAATTTGACACCTTTGATTTTCACTAGATTTAGTAAAACACCCTATCCAAATAAAAACAAGGAAGCTGCTTTTGGAGAAAAACTGTGTATTCTATACCGTATTGAATTTATGGTTTATCACATTAGATATTCTCTGAAAATTCTGGCTTTTGCCTATGTGAGCAACATATAGGATTCAATATTAATTTCAGCTGCTTAGGGTAAATTCATGCACCAGTCTTAAGTAGTAAGAATTCCTGCTTTTTATTTGTAATCACTTTAAACTTAGGGACTGATACTGTGAGATGGGTGGGTAAGTATATATGATACAATGTAATATCTACGCTCATGCATGAATGTTGCCATTAAAAATCAATGATCTAACAACTCATTATGACTATGATTCAAAATTGGTGCATGGATACCCCGTTAGCTTATCTGGAGAGCACTATTCCCAATTTTTCAATGAAAAAAATGAACATTTTCATCCCTAACTTTTTCAGGAAAAATCTCATGAGATCTTAAAGCTTGATACTAGATTGCCTGATGATGTCCATTTGGAGAAGGAACTTGCAACATTCAGAAATTTTCTCAGAAGATATCGAAACCTGAATGCCACATTTCGATTACTCATTCGTTTTTCTGAGTTATTTGAGAGTAGAAGGCTGATAACAGATACAGTCTTGACCAAACAGGATAAAGTAACTTTGAAAACTAACGACGAAGGTTGTTTATCCATAGTTTACTCGAGTGTTGAGAATGGGATCCTCATAAGGTTTTCATGGAAAATCGAGTGGAACATTAAAGAACGTCAATTTATGGATGTGATTGACGTTGCTTATAATAATTTTAGTAAGTAATAATATACCGAAGTAGTTCAGAGACAAAATTCAACAAAAATGATGTTTCAACATACAGGAAGTGTAGTACTCTTGTCGAACAAAAAAAATTAAAAGTTGTGCTTTTTTATATAAACAGGAAAATGTTGATATTAAGTATGAGGTACTTTCCCTTATTACGCAGAGAGTGAAGTTTCGGGTATGATTTCCATGTCAGAATCAGTCTCCCTAGGAATAAAAATTGATGTGTTCTTTGAAATTTTTGATTAAACATCCGTTTTTGTTTTACAGGGGTGGTCAAGTTTTTGGAACGCCCTGTATAATGGTATAACACATTGTGATTCTATATTAAAACAAACAATTCAGTTTTAGGCCTACCAAATGCCAGGTACATTGAAAAAGAGATGACTGTGTTGACACACCATTCGCTGGATTTTGGTATTAAGTTGAAGATTTGGCGACTTCTTATGATCGATTTGAGGAATGCAGAAGAGTGGTTAGAACAGAAAAGAACTAGGCGTAAAAAGTCTTTGAATACCAACGGAGAATCTGTTTTGGTAATATCAGACAGTGAAGATGAAATCGAAATGATCCCCACAAATGAAATAAGAGGCCAGAAGCAGCAACCTCGAACAAGAGAATCTCCTGTTATATACTTATCAGACTGAAATAAAGATATAATTTTATTTATTATAGAATTAAAAAATGGTTTTATATGGTTCGACTTTGTTTGATCTTATGTTAAATCATTTGAAATTGATTGTTTTGTTTTTTAATTGAAAATGTGATTTTGAAAGTAGTACTTCACACTATTTATTGTTTCAATTTTCGTTTTGTTAAAATGACGTAAATCTAATGGTTTCGCGATAAAAAGAGAGCCATTAGATATGTGTTCAAACTAGGACCGCGCAATTCATGTAGGCAGTTATTTGCAGAAAAAAATATATTGACAGTTGTGGCTCTCTTTGTAATGGAAACTGCGTGTCTTATACACAAACATAGGTCAAAATTTGAATATATTTCTACGTGTCATAGCACTCGCCTAAAATCTAAAAATAATTTTAAATTACCATTGCCTTCTTCATCCCTAGTAGAGGACTCCATATTCTATAACGGTGTTGAAATGAATAATCACTTACCGTCTCATTTTAGAAATATCCACGATAGTATTGACAGCTTTAGAAAATACACAAAAAACTTCTCGCGAGTAGACCCTGTTATAGTTTGCAAGAATTTTACAATGACAACTTCCATTGAAATTGTGAACTGCCATCTGTAATTTATTGCGGGTACTGTATAGCATACTCGAGATTAGACTGCTAAATTATAAGTCGTAAAATTGACAAAATGTTCAAATAACATTTTATGATTGATATTTTATTTATATATTGACACGTATTCTATTGAATAAATGTGTAATTGCTAAATGTAGATATGTGTTTATATACTGCTTGTTTATATAACAATTTTATTTTACATAATTGTGTGTATATTCTACTTTGTCAACAAAACAAGAGTTTTTTCGACAATAAAGTATATTTTGATTGATTGCCTCAGTTTATCAATCCATAAATTAAGGAACTATGAAACATTGCATGATAAGCGGTATGGGCAACTTCATTACCAACTTTTATTTATCTGCCTGATTGCATAGACCTTGCATGATACATTTTTTGCTAGTTTGTCAATATGGGGTTTCCAAGTTAATTTTGAATCAATGGCTATACCACGACATTTCACATTATTCGAGAGATTATGAGACAGCGAGAACATAACTGTTTGTGTCTTGCTTTTATTCACACATAGGCTATTCGCATTAAACCAGTCCGTAGCTTCTTGAATAACCGGCTTTTTTTAGTTCCGATGACTCTTCAATTTTTTTCCCGAATGGCGAAGGAAGCGTCATCGGCGAATAGCATTGTAAACATAGAAACGATAGTACTTGGCTACCCGTCTTGAATAAAAATTTGGATAGTGGCTAAAAGGCGACAGACTGATATTGGAGAGCACCTTGTATTACATCGAATGTTTCAGTAGTCAATCAACTAATTTGACGAATGCAGCCTCAACAAATTGGCTGTTACAATTTTCAAAGTTCGGAAGTCCCTGCTGTTGCTTATTGAAACTGAAAGAATTGAACACAAATGAAAATACTTTGGAGCCATTAGAAAATATTTAATTTTTTAATTATCATTCATACATTACATCTCTGATAGTACTTACATCTTGTTCAGCTTATTGTTCAATCCCAATCTTGACCGAGATACTCCATTACTGATTCACTCAATAATATTCAGAAGTGGGGCTTTACACCATACCTGACAGCACATCAGAAGTGGGATATATTTGTGCGTTGAATTGATGGTAATAGAAACACCTTCAATAATTTTAACATGTCCTCAAAAACTAAATAAAGTTGATGAAATGCATAAAATATGTTGCCAAGTGAAACTGAAGGAATTGAAAACACTTGGAAGTCGTGGGAAAATATTTAATTTTTCAATTATCATTCACACATTACATCTCTGATAGTACTTACATCTTGTTCAGCTTATTGTTCAATCCCAATCTTGACTGAGATACTCCATTACTGATTCACTCAATAATATTCAGAAGTGGCGCATTACACCATACCTGACTACAAATCAGAAGTGGGATCTAGCTTTCTTCTCAAGTATGAATTGCAGGCATCAGCTAGGATACTAGTTCTAACTTGTGCATCCTTTCATGCCTTTTAATACTGCCTCCTGTACTGAACAACTTCTGACAAACCTTACACTCAAAAGGCTTCTTCCCCACATGAACCCTTTCGTGCTCCTTCAAATTCCACTCACGGTAAAAAGTTTTGGAGCACATCTTGCAGCTGAAAGGCTTTTCGTCGGTGTGGAACTTCTCGTGCCGTCTCAAGTGACTCTCGAAAATGAAGCATCTCGCGCAGGTCTGGCACTGGAACGGTTTGTCTCCAGTGTGGAGTTTCTCATGGATGCTCAAACTAGCTTTGCGACAGAAAGTCTTGGGGCAGACGTTGCACCGGAAAGGCTTCTCTTCCTTGTGGACGTTCTCGTGCACTTGGAG
Organism: Leptinotarsa decemlineata; assembly: GCF_000500325.1. Taxonomy (NCBI): domain Eukaryota; kingdom Metazoa; phylum Arthropoda; class Insecta; order Coleoptera; family Chrysomelidae; genus Leptinotarsa; species Leptinotarsa decemlineata. Next base: position 14,491 of record NW_019295866.1, read on the forward strand.
GTTGCGCCAGTGCTTGAACGTGGCTGAGCAGATTTCGCAGGAGTAGGCTCGTTTGGTTTCGTGGGTGAGTTCGTGGCAGTTCAACAACGTCTTCTGGGTGAACGCTTTCTGGCAGACTTTACACTGGAAAGGTTTCTCTCCGGTGTGTATTCTTTCGTGGATTTTCAGGCTGCTCTCTCGCCTGAACGTTTTTGAGCAAGTCAGGCACTTGTACAGGCCTTCTCCAGTGTGGATCGTCCGGTGGTCTCGGAGAACGCCCCTGAATAGAATAGAAATTTATTCGTCTTCAAAAGTACCAGATTCAAAAACAGGATTTTATCAGACTAGCAATGGAACAGATATAAAATGTATAATAGTATATTTATACTGGATACTGGACAAAAAATAAGTATATGTATCGTTTATTTAGCACAAGCTAATGCAGTTACAATATTAGTCTTAATCTAGGTTAAAAATTTAAATGTCACAATTAAAATTTAAAATC
>NW_019295867.1:0-13630 GCF_000500325.1 Leptinotarsa decemlineata
TCTCAAAATGATAAATATTAAAAATATAAAAAGATATGAAAAATAATGACCGAGGATGATATGACTATTCGGTAAAGGTAGCGAATATGGTAACCTTCAGGATATTCATGAAACTTGCACAGATGATTCAAAACATGAAAAAAACACTGCGATTTTCGTGCGGAAAATATAACTTTGGGATAAAAGCCCTTTTTTAGTCAAAAAATGTCACTTCAGCAATCGGTACAAAACTATAAACTTTTTTTTTTGTAGCCAACACACCAACTTTGTTTTTTTGCAAATAACACTGAATAATTCGTAAAAACACATATATTTTCATTACAAACCCAACGGTACATAAACAAATGTCAAAATTGTCAAACTCTACCACTCGCACAGTGTTGCCAAGTAATTTTACAGATAATTTCAGATGAATTTCCTCTTTTTTTTCAGCCAGTTATTCACCAATTTATCGCAAATTATTTTGTTCTTATCGGGACATTAGTTTCGAAATAACGTTGTTCTGCATATATTCATCAGTTTTTTTAAATATCATTTCTAACGTTTTTTTCTTCTCTGCCAACCCGATAAACGATATGCATGAAGGGTAAAGAGATTTCGAAACTGAGGAGTGGCCATGCCCGTAAATTGCAAATCTAAGTGATTGAGTAAAACAATTGCTATTCAGTTTTGACAGTTAGTGGCATTTGTACTGCTCGATATGAATTTGGTCAAAATATATCAAATTTCTGATAATAAGCAAGATATACTTATGCACTTGAGAAACTGGCAGCTAATACCGCATGAAGGTGAATATTTATGTCTCAAATGTGATGGTCCTTTCAGCCTTATTGACGACACATCAAGGTAAGGGACGCTTCAGTTTTTTTGTGTGGCTTCAGATCTGTGCTGGGCTTTATGTACATTTCATTCACAGCCTCATTTAAAGCGATCATCAATCATAATTAACTCTACATCGATAGTCATTGTTTGCAACCGATTTAGTGATGAATACAAGTTTGTTTTAAACTTTAGATAGGTTCTGAATTTTCGGAAGCAATGCGATAATTATAGTATGGAGAACTATGCAAAAACTTAAGAAAGCTAGTCTACAACTATTTCGAGTTTGCACGGCTTATAATTATTCTAAGCTAAGGCGTTTTCTGTCGTTCTGGCATTCAAACGATGACGTCAAATCAACTATGATTTGAAACGTATTCATGATGATTCAAAACTAGCGTGAGGTTGGTTTTGAAAGAGAATTTGACGTTACGTTAGTTGTCAGTTCCTGCTTTATTTTGATCATTATCGTTTATAAAATGCTAAAAACTTTTCTATCAAATACGTTCTAAGGATTTACAAAATGAAGCTGGGACATAATAACTTGCACAAATCTGATTCTATTTGATGTTAGAGAAAATTGAAAAGTTTGTTTTTATTATTGATTTTGACATAGACACAAATTGAATCATTCCATTCTGGCGAATCGTATTATTATTAACGTCACTACGAAACGTTTGAATACACGCTCGAATGAGATTGAATGCCAGAAAACACCTCTATCCAGTCTCAATCGTAAATGAACCATAAACAATGTTACCAAGTTTAGAATTACTTCAAAGGTGGCTTTCTTTTATGATACAAATATTAGCATTGCGTTTTGTAGGCTGTGTTTTTGTTCTGGAACTACTGAAAAAGTTTCCCATTCTATTCAATTGTAGAACAGATCAGGTTAGGTCAGGTAAATTTAACTGATGATTTTCGATGAATTTCCTCTTTTTTATCCATTTATTCACCAATTTATCGCTATTTTATCCCATATTGGAACGTAAGTTTCGAAATAACGTTGTTCTGCATATATTCATCAGTTTTTACAAATATTTTCATTTCTGACGTATTTTCCTTCTCTGTATCGAACTATGTCAAAGGCGGCTTTTTTTATGAACCAAATATTAGCATTGTTTTGTTGATTCTATTTTTGTTCTGGAACTACTGAAAGAATTTTATATTCTATTCAAATGTATGGGTTCGGTCATGTCAGGTTAGGTTAGGTCGGGTTAGGATAGGTCTGGTTAGGTTGAGTTAGTTTAGGTCGGGTTAGGTGAGGTTATATTAGGTTGTGTGATCTTAATGTATTTCTTTTGGCGAAGGCCACACCGGAGAAGATTAAGGAGCTGAGTTAAAAAAATAATTTCGGAATGGGATGTTATGCTCACACAGTCAACTTGATTGTTAGTGGTGCATTATATGATATATCTGCAATAGCAGACAAAGTGACAACTATTGTATCATTTTTTAACCCATCAACGCCTAAAGTTGTGTAAACGCAACATTTCAAATATATATTTTTTGAAATATCCTGCAGGGCTAAGTCTGAAATTTGCTTGTCATCTGCAACTTATTGATTGAAAGATTATAAAAATCAGGCTCCACAGGTTACCTTATTTAAAAAGTCAACAAATGATTCTTGAATGACACAAAAATTATAGTAAGTATATAAATACATTCATTATATCTTATTGAATGATTGTATAGCCATCACACAGCAAGGCCATTCTCTTGTACACCCACATCATTGGAATGTAATGTTGCGTTTAGGCAACTTTGGGATTAGGTGAAGTATCATACACAATGACGGGAGGACACATTTCCGGCGATTGACGACCAGTGGATGGGCGCAGAGTATTCACAACATTAGTAGTGTCTGACGGATGTTACTGATATTTGAAGTTTTATTTGATTGGCTAGAGGCAGTGTTCTGATATTTCTTCGTGTTGTTTGTTTATTTGTGTTTATTTTGATAGTGCTGCCGCGATTAGGATATTATAATACGTTCAAAAACCAGTAGTTGACTAAGAGTAAGGTATGTCGAAGTCAACGTCTTGGGGGAATTACCGTCCGTTATCAACTGAAGAACTTCTTGATATTAGCAAACCGCTGAAAGTATCGATGACGTTCATATACCACCACCCGTTGAAGTTACAGATGTAGAAAATATCAATGAGGACAAAATACTAGAATCCGAAAGTGCACTAATAGATGGTGCTGGAACCTACGAAATTCATGCAGATACACCGGATGAGTGCTCTGATGTGATTGAAGACATTCCCGTCCCCTCAGATTACAAAAGGTTGATTTCAGCAAAATCCAAGAGTGCTAAATGCAAATTGAACAATAATATTTCAAAGAGGAAACCAAGAAAGCCTACATACCGAAAGGCTCCCCAGGATAATGAGCAAGCTAATTTTGAAAAACGTGTAAATGCTCTAGAAGGTAAATCCCCATTTGAGCTATTATCTATGTACTTCAATAAAGAAGTTTGTAAACAGATTGTCACAATTTCAAAGAAGTATGTCAATGATCACAATAAACATGATTTTCAAATAAGTTCAGAGAGCCTCAAGAGATTTGTCAGTGTACTGATACTTTCTGATTACCACAGTCTTCTGGCTACTAGGATTTATTGGTCAAAAGTTGAAGGATGTACCATTAGTAGGAAACTGCATGAGTAGGAACAGGTTTGACTCTATCAAACAAAACTTACACTTATTTGACCGGATAAAAATAATAAATTTTCAAACCTAACGCCTATATTGGATGTCATGAATAGGAAATTATTACAGTTTGGTGTAATTTTATACAATCTTTCAATTGATGAAGAGATGGTTTCTCATTTTGGTAGAGACTCCTGTAAAATGTTTGTGAAAAGAAAATCGGTAAGATTCGGATTCAAATTGTGGTGCCTGTGCAGCTCAACGGATATCTGTAAAAATTAATGAAAATCTGCAACATCTAATGATGAAGGGGGCTTTTCAGTTGGAGAAAATATTGTCCTGGACATTCGTNGACATCCATCTCCTCCGTAGACTCGCTCCTGAACTAAATTTACAGGGAGGTCAGTTGGAGTCGTAAACTCGACATCCATCTCCTCTGGAGACTCGTTCCTGAATGTAGTAGTTCAGGAGCGAGAGCTGCGGTGTACGCAGAATCTGTCTCAGTTGGGGAAACTAACCTCCATGAGCAGGTTAGCAAACATTTGCGCTCAAGTGAGGTTTTGCAGGGCGAAAAAGCCCTGCACGGCTGAATCTAAGGCATCGTCAGGTGTAGCTGACGTGCAAAAACCCTCATATGGAAGGGTTATCGTGGGTATCGAGGTGGGAATCTTGCAATTTGACTATCCGACTACCTCATTAACAGAGAATATACTTTGTGCGTGCCCCGCTGATCGAATCAGATCTTTAGAGTTCGGCAGAGCCATACTCTTACCATTTGACCTGAAAGACCACTCACCATACAAACTAATCGGCTTCGTTAAGAAGCTGGGTTTGTTTGGCCGAGTGAGAATAGGTGTGAGCCACAATAAACCCTTGCGGGTTGCGGTGGAGGGTAGAATAGACTCACTCACTTTGGACCTAACCCTAACCTATGTATATCCGAAACATGGTGCACAAAACAGAAATGGAGAACCTAAGCTTTGGTCGCTTTTAGATAATAAAATCATATTAAAAAAATAATTCAACGGTGGTGATGTACCTGTACTTGCAATTAAAGACCTAACATTTCAAAAAATTGATTTTAGCAGAGTATGCACAAAAAAAGTTTTTGAAATATGTGGTGTAGAAATTAGTTTATCTGATATCATGGATTTTTTCAATTCTCATATCTAATATGCAGTGATACGAATGTGGAATCTCCTTTATTCTCGCTCAGACAAGAAAATTCTACTTAATTTATTCAATGAGTATAATCTGAAAGAAATATTCAATCTTCCATATACAAAATTGAGTATAACGTGCGTTCACAATATTTTTATTAATGTTGGAAACTATTTGGCACAAATAATCAACACATGAATATCGGATCATACACATCTACTACAAAGGATAGAATACTCAGTCGCGATAATATTCAGAATTTTAGGCAGAATTTGAAGCCTGTAGACTGGAACAATCTGTAATAACTGCCATTGCGATAGTGAACGAAAAATATAATTGTATTCATAAAGATCGTGGTCGGTCACCCGGTTTTTTCGATATCGATATTTGTCCAACAGAGTAATCGTTGAATTTAAGTTATGATTGTTGAACCTATTGTCAGATGAGCAGTTAGAAAAGCTGATGAATAAAGAAGATATCACTGATAATATGTGACATCCGAAAAAATTGTCAGATGAGCAGTTAGAAAACCTGATGAATGAAGAAGATATTATCACTGATAATATGGTTATTGATTCTGAATATGAAGGTGATTTGGATGGAAAAGATAACATGCCAGAGTAAATGAATATAAGTTCCAAATCTATATCCCTCGGAAGCTCGGCAGAAAGTTCAACTCTCACGTCAAAACAAGACCAGCAATTTCCTAGTAACCCTAAACAAAAACAAGAATCTGAACATGTCTTATTTCATACAAGCAGCTCAGATTTGGCTCCAGTTCCCTCTCTAGAAATATTAAATATGCCATTTACATCAACACAAAATACCAATGGTTCACGACCCAAAAACGTCATCAAAGATAGCAAACTGTCACCTATTCCTGATGGTAAGAAAACTGTGCAAAATGTTATCAGACTTTCGAACGTAGGCGATCATATGCCCACAACGATTAAAACTTACAGAAGGTAAACATTTTGTTATTTTGTAATTGAAAAACATTAGTGACATTTTAGATGAGAATATATTTTCTATTTCATGCAGATCGAAAATTATTCTCCCAGTAAACTTGTGGAAATAGTTGTCCCACTAAAAGTCCTTTGGGATAATAATTTCCCACCTCTAAAAAAAATAACCAGAAGAGAAAAAATATGAAACAAATATTTTATTCCTAGTTAATTGCAGTTCATTGAAAAGCACTAGTTCTCAGACTTCTGCGACTTAAAGGGTTAAAGATGCTTTCATGAACAAAATTATAAGACTAAGTGTTGTTATATATTCCATAACAGATCTTAAAGATGCTATACGTTTCAAATTTGCTGCTTTCCTGAGAGAAATTTGAAATACCTTGCGATGTGAAAATGCATTCAACAAATCATATTTCGATAAGCAGCCGCCATGTTTTTTTCTTTAACGTTAGCCAAGTTCATTTTCTGCAACGTTGTACACACCCCGTATACCCAATATTATACTTTTCATATCATTCCAAGCGTGCGCGACTCGTTATCTCTCAAACAGCGATAACGCCACCGCCCTACACATGAAAAAACACTGATAAGCCACTTCCGCTCCAGCTTGTCATAGTTGTAGAGGATTCATCAAGTTTTTTCGGTTAAGTGTTGAAAAACTAGTAAGTGAGCCTAGTGACTCTTTTTTCACAGGATTACTGTGAGTTACCCTTATTTTTACGCATTTGCTTAGCTGAACAGTGTAGCAAGTAGTGTAAGAGCCCTAACAATACTAGTATGGGGTCTGAGTCCCCTGGTGGAGGAGAGCCTCCTGACGACATTAATATGCAAAATAATAATGTGATCGATCAGCTTTCCCCTCTCTCTAAATCCCTCCTCAGTGCTTTACATCAACTTTCCCCTATTCATAAAACTGCCGTAGCTAATTTAGAAAATAAGATAACAGCATTAACTGACTTATTCCATGAGGACCCTGAAGTTCTTGTCGCAGTAGAGTCCCTGCAAAAAAATATAGATTCCGCAAAACGGAAAAAGAATTCCTACTATGACACTGATTTTGGACCTTTTACAGTTATCGTAGAGGGTAATAATGTAGCCCATATCCACCCAATAGAATTAGGGAATAAATTGCATCTTTAAAATGTCAAAAACATAACAGGAATCAAGAAAAAAGGTGTAAACCGAGTTGGAGTTACGTTCCCAACCGCAGGAGACGCTAATAATTTCTAGGTTAACCATGCATTCTTCAGTCAAGGTTTCAAATCATATATTCCCCAGCGAATCCTCACTATAAAGGGAATTATTAGGGATGTAGGTCTTTCAATCACACCAGAAGATATCGTCCAATATACAGAGGCAAACGCAAAAGTTTATGATGCTAGAAGACTTAATAGGAAAGTAAGGAATGGTGACACATTTACGTATGAACCATCACGCTCGATACTTGTCACGTTTGAAGGTCAAACCAGACCTAATATAGTCAAATTATTTATTTATTATTGTTGATGCCTATATTTCGCCAGTCAATCAGTGCAAAAACTGCCTGCGATTTGATCATTCTGCAAATCTGTATAGGGGGAAAACACGATGTAAACGTTGCGGAGAAACTCACGAACTAGTTGAAACATGTGTCAATGATATAAAGTGTATCTATTGCCATGGACCACATGAAGCAACTAATTTTGGTTGTAAGGAATTTGACAGGCAGTAAAATATCAACGAGGTGAAGTCCTTTCATGATCTCTCATACTACGAGGCATTCCAGCTATTTCCATCTTTGATACCTAAGGAAAAAAGACAATCATTTCATCGGAATGCGCAAGCTTTCCCTCAACTTCCTGGTGCCATGGGAAAGTCTTCACCACCCAGTTCTTCGCAGATCAATCAAAGGAATTATGTCAGAGCAGTCTCAAGAGTAAAACGGCATAAACCAAATACCATTGAGAGACTGTCATCAGGATATTTTGTGATGGCACATAACAAGGCCTTATTCCTTCAGCCTACCAGAATCCCATCTTATAATACCCCTCATGAATTACAGTTTCTTGTTTCCCACTTCTCGCCATCTCATTTTTCTCAAAGTCAACCTGAACCCCAAACAGCTTCTACTTCTTCCTCTCCGAATTTAACCTCAGCTCCTTGTGACAATATTGATGACCTGATTAACCAACAATTTGCTCCTTTAATAAAAACATTTTTTGACAATGTTATCAATTCCAAATCTAAGACTTATAGTCAACATCCAAGTAAGAAGTAACCTGTTTATAGTTTTTTATCAATTTCAGAGACCTTTTTATATTTTTTTTACACACTTCTCTATTTGCTTTTTGTATTTACAGGATTATTTTGTTTATTATATTGCTCGTTCCAATAACTTCGACTACTTCTCTTTTTTCTAATAAGGCAGCAACCTTCTGGGACAGCCAGCCAGGAATTCATTTTTCTGGCAACAGTTTTTTTTCATTAGATTTAGTTTCATTTGACATAACTGATATATCCAATTGAATGCCTCTCGATTATAGGACCCTATCCTATACCTAAATCAGGGAAAGATCTAGGTAATATTGCAGGGTGGCGTCCAATTTCGCTTACCTCTTGTCTTGGAAAGGTGTTAAAAACAATTATCAAAAATCGCATGAAATGGTACATGGAGAATCGTCAACTTCTTAATCCATTTCAGTCTGGCTTTCGGAAGGAAAGAGGAGTACAAGATAATCTGGGGGCTCTATATTCCAAAGTGGCGGCTAGTCTAGCCGTAAATGAATTTGCTGTGGTAGAACTCATTGACATCTCTTCAGCGTATGATAATGTTGTCATCCCAAAAATTGAGTCAACGTCTTTCCAAATATGGTATACCGCTAGACTTATCCGATCTCATCTTTTCCTTCATAAGGGACCGACAAATATGTGTGATCAAACTTTCCAGTGGATGCATGGTGTGACCTAAGCTAGCCTATAATGGACTTCCACAAGGCTAACCTACTTAGCCCCTTACTATTCAACATTTATTGTGACCTTATTAAAAATGTTGTAGGTGAGGATTTGCTACTTCTGGGTTACGCGGACGACTTTGCGTTAATTGGTAGTGGTCCAAATGTCGATATTATTATCAATCAGCTCAACTCTTCTATTGATGACTTGACTTCATTTTTGCAGGATAATGGTCTACAACTATCAGTAAAAATGTAAAGCTTTATTATTCAGGGAGGGTCGCGAGTTGGTGTCTTGTCATCGGTCTCTACTTATCATAGTCCACTAATATGGAGTTCACAAATAATGTATTTGGACGTGATATTTGACAGAAACTCATCATGGAAGCCGCACGTTAACATGATTAGTATGCGAGCACAAAAAGGCATTAATATTTTACGATCTTTATGTAGAACTTGGTGGGGGGCTGCACCATCGACCCTTCTTTTTTTATATCGAGCTTTGATCCGTTCACACTTGGATAATGGAAGCATTTTCTTGAGTCGTTGTTCTAAACAGGTTACCTTACAATTGGATCGACTGCAATATCAAGCCTTGCGAGTTGTTTTAGGTTTAATGCAATCTATTTCCATACATTTATTATTGTCAGAGGGAGGGGAGTGTCCTTTAGCTACTCAACGACTTTGGTTAGCCCACAAATGGGCAGCAAAACTTTTATCGTACCGTAATCCTGTTATACACATTATCATGAAATTACATGATACTTTCCTGCAAGATCCTCAGTACTGGCGCCGAAGCAATATCCCTGTGATACTTTCCCAGAAATTAAATGACATTCTTCTCTCCCAACCCTTCCTTGTTTTGTGATCGGTATGGGCACTCTTGCCTCACCATTTCCCTTCAAAGAATTTGACCTATCGAAGCAAAACGATAATAAAGCAGAATTCGCTCGATTAGCTAATTTAAATTTTCCAAATTACACCCACTTTTATACGGACGGATCCAAGGATACCTCTGACCGTGTAGGCTATGTAGGCTTCGCCAACTATTGCCGAAGTCAGTGCTAGTGTTCCATCTTACTTCTCCATATGTGATTCGGAAATATGGGCCATTAAGGAAACACTACGCCTTATTTTTGACCAGAGATTTCGACGGGTTGTGATTTTTAGTGATTCCAAAAGTGCATTACTTAAAATAACACGAACTGTAATTTCGGCTCACAGTGACCTCTTATCGCTATAAACCAAACGATATGTCCTACAAGCGATTCACAGTGACATTGCTATTGCCCTCGTGTGGATACCGAGTCATTGTTACATTCCTGGCAACGATAGAGCTGACCGCCTTGCGTCGGTGGGACGGTATATTGAGCTTACAACCGCCCTCAAGAGCCGATTTTCGTGAATTTCTTCTCGAGATAAAATCGAATTTATGGATCAGCTGGTCAACAGAGTACTTCCGACTAGAACAACACAAAGGCGTTAAATATCACTCATTAATACCAGCTCCGTTGAAAAAGCCTTGGTTCAATATTATCACAGCTATAAGTAAAATGCGCAGTACTCATTGCTTAACTATGGCACACCTCCACAAAATTCGAATAAAGGAGCATGACAGGTGTGAGTGTGGGGAAACGCAGGATTTGTGGCACATTTTCTTCGTGTGTACACATAACCAAGCCAATATTCGTTTATTACATACCTCCATCCATAGAATGAACAAGTAACAGGGCCCGCTGTCGTTACATGATATTTTATTTGAACATTTGAATATTCATAACTTAAAGGCATTACATTCCTTCCTTACCTCCTCCTACCTAAAACTGTAACGTATGGATTTGCGCTGACATTGTAGACCATTGACGATAGTTGTACTCACCTACTGAATAGACCCTGTGCTCACATTGCGAACAAACCTATGTGCTTGCTAGTGCATTGTCTCCATAGTGCATGGACTACCATTGTTTTCGCCTGTATAATGTAAGTGGATAATTTTTAGCTTGCCGTGCTCGACAAGTTCCTGGATAGTAATTTCAACACAATTGTGTATGGGATCGCCGAGGTCCACCTAAGTGTGGCCACATTTGGATTTAACAACGTTCGTTACCAACTGACCGGATAGCCTTAGTTGCTGAGGCCATTGAATCGAAAAGAAAAATACCGAATAAGCGCTAACTTTGAACAAAAATAACTGAATATGTTTTATAATAGGTTATTAACTGAACACGATTCCCAGCCACTCGCTTAATCTAAGGATCATATTACACTGGAAGTAATAAAGAGAAAATATCAACGCATACGCGCTCCAATGGACAATCCTGCGGCAAGAACTGCGTGCACTTCGAAATCGACAATGGACAACCCGCCTGAAAGAACTCAACGCCGAAGTCTAATCTGCATGGAAAATGCAACAAAGTATCTTCTACAAGGATCAAGAGAAAGCGGAAGCATTTGCTGATAATTTCGAACAACAATGTAGAAAAAGTGATGTTAATATTACGGACAAGGGAGAAAACCTCAAAGATCAAGTCGAAGAGACGATACGCAGAGGCATCGCAGGAGGCCTCGCTACTCGGAAAGCCCCTTGCCCGGACTAAATTCCAGACCAGGCACTGAAAGTCCTGCCTAGGAAGGTAATACCGGCAATAATAAAAAACATTGATGATATACACAGACTTCGTTTTTATTGCACATCTACAATATAAAACGAACCCACATACAAAATTTTAGCTTCAAAAGGTAATTTTCATATGTGAACACGCCCTTTTTATCCTTTATTATTGCACATCTACAACATAAAACGAACCTACATACAAAATTTCAGCCTCCNTTTGTATTTTTTTCCAGATGTTTCGTATAATTATTTGTTGCCGCTCCCTAGGCTAATATTCCATAATTCAAGGGGGGTTCAACTAGGGCATAATATAATATTCGTATATAATCAAATTTTGGAAGATTTGCTGAATATTTGAATTCTGATATTATACTTCATAATTTTTTCAAGGCGAAGGTGATATGGATGTCCCATTTCAAATTACCGTCTAGGAATACTCTCAAATATTTAATATATCGAACCATTGTTGGTCAAGGTCAAGTCATGAGTAGGAAGGGTTATGGAAAAATTCGGGAATATTGAACAAAGATCAGACCAATAAGGGGACGGTAAAAGGGAGGAGTGTTAGGGACAGTTTTTCGGACTTAGGAATACGAAGGAGTCGGTTAATGGGTACGGTGGCGATCGGTCAGTTGAAAGAGTTGCGTGAAGTAGGTCGCGAAAGTGAATTTCTATAGAGATGTTGTGAAAGTCAGTTGCGAAAAGTTTCCTTTGCGATCGATAGTTAATTTGGGAGAGTCGTGAAAGGGAGTTGCGAAAGTCGGTTGCGGAAGAGGATCGCGAAAAAAAAGGGGCTGTCCGAAAAATCATTTTTTTCGATAGTGGAATTCCGGTAAATTGCATGTGATAATCATATAGACTTTAATCGTTCTATGAATAGGTTTTTAATGACTCATAGAATAACAGAACATTGTTCCACAGGAGAATCGCCCTCTCGTCTGTTTTTAGGCCGACAGATTAGATCTAGATTTAATTGACTCAAACCAGAAAATATTGAGAAACCCCCCAAAGAGCAAAAAATGTATTTTAGGTTTTTCTTGATGTAAAAGTTACATTTCAGCAGTTTCAGCAGTTTCAAGAGCTTGGTATTTGGTGTACCGCTAGATCTAAAGATTACAGTGACTTATTTTCTACCTAAAGTATGTCTTATTAGTCCATATATGAGGTTTTATACAATAGTTGCTACATCGCCAGAAGAAATGAGAACATTGAATTCATTAGAAATGCATTTCAGGATATAGCTGATAATCAATATGTCAAGAGTTTAGTAAACGGTAAGTACAATTGTATTGACTCATGAAACAATGTGTGTTCAGATTGTAATGAAAATTCAAGAGTCTGAATTGAATTCTGATACTAATGCTCGCTCAATTTGTCTGTTTTTTTCTGTTGACAGAGATTTCATAACTGATAGTTTTACCTACATAGTAGACTCACTAAACTTCTGTCGAAAAACAACTACTTCCCCGGCTAATACCAGACTAGATATTGAATTATATCCGACGGTCATTTATGAAAGTTACCTCACAGGGGCTAGTCTCGCAGTTTCTCGTTCATCCAGCAGCAGGACCATGCTGAAATTATTCAAGTAGATCATCTGCAGACCGCGGTTTCGAAGTATTACCTATCGTCAGTACAAGAAAGATTCTACCCAAACAGCAAAGTTCCTGGGACTCGAATAATTTTAACATGGTTCCGCTACATATATGAAACATTCATATGAGCCCCAAGGAAGCTTGGGACTTTGTTCACGAGGTGGAGTTGTTACTAGTTAACAATATTTCTCTCAAAAAGTTTGAATGAGCATAATTCCTCAAAGTTGGTAATAGAAAATGAAATCACTGAACGATTGCGTATAGAAAGTGCGGTAATTCTAGTAGTGATCAGTTAGAAACTGAAGAAATTTCAATGTAATCCTGCACACTATCATGCTCAAACAGTAGTAACTGGATGGCAGCTAATCAGTCAGAACTTACCGCCATGAAACAACATTCAGTTTGTGACATTGTTCCAAGGAAACCTGGTGGTGTAACAGTAACACCAGTGAAATGAGTATTCACAGGTGAAGAAAGAGGTGTTTATAAGGCACGTTCAGCATGTCCTAATCTGTTATGAACTTATTTCTTGCCTCGTCAGTTTCGAAAAATTGGCTTATAGAACAAGTGGATATGAAAACAGCTTCGCTGTTTGGAAACATTGATAGAGAAAAGTAAGTTGGTATTCCAGATGGTGTGAATTGCGATAAAAATAAGTTTGTTTTCAAGTTACGAAAAGCGCTCTTTGGACTGGCAATAACATCCAAATGTCGGTGTTTTTAACAGTTGATAATGACTTATGAAAATCTGGTTTTGAATCCAATTTACATGAACAAGCCTAAATTTTAAAAAGGAGGACGCCATTTACAGTTCCTTTATTGGAACGTTTCAGTCGCGAACGCGACAAAATACCGCGATGTACCCCAAAACTGTACGAGGAGGAACGACCATA
>NW_019295868.1:0-14969 GCF_000500325.1 Leptinotarsa decemlineata
AACTTCTTCAGAGGTTTAACCATCATGGCTTTCTGTTCGATGACTAACTTTTAGGATTCGTAAGCTGAAGAAGCTAGCCACTCGCGCCAGCAAAACGTCAGGAAGAAATTCCAAAAATTCGCGGCTTTCAAACTCGAAAAACATGGCCACTGAAAACCTCAGCCGCGAAAGTCTAACCCATTTTGATAGAATTACAATAAAAATACAACATTATTTATTGGTGATCGGTCAAGATAAGCCGGACCTTAACAACTTAGGTCTCAACAACTCGATCAAAACAACTTTGGCTGAAACAGCTTGTTACAAAATCAACTCCGGCGATAACGACTCTGGTTCGAAAGTCTCTGGTCTAAGTCTAAATTGCCGTGATCTCATGAGAGGTTAGCTACACTATATTGTTGTATAAATATTTTTCAAATGTATGTGAAGTCATTTAAGCTGGAATGGTTAAAAAAATCTCGTGAGCAGAATCAGCAACCGAACTCAAAAGTCTTTTTTTCCAGTCAAAACTACTGTAAAAGAAACAAACTGAGAAATGGAAATAAAAACCGAAACGAATCAAAAACAGCTGGAATATTTTCATATTTTATTCTTTTGAAAATTTGTATCTCATCGCTTATCAATGAATATAATATTTATTTACATACAGCCTATGTACATACACAACTTAAAAGTAATCAATACAATTAATAATACATAATAATAACATGTATCTCACTTTTTAATTTTATTCCAAGAGTATTACAAGGTTACGGGGCCTACCAAATAATTATCGGTCGGGTGCTTAGTGGCTGATAAATTACAGAAATATCATTATATTTTTGGGAATGGAAGAAGGTTTTAACTTTCTACTTCTCCATCTTCATACAAAAACGTGAGAATCTTCCTAAGAAAGGAATACACATCTTTTTGTATGAAGATGGAGAAGAAAGCTAAAATATTTCTTGCTCCAAAATTAATCCCTTCTAAAAATATATCCTTTGCAATTGATCCATTATATTCTTCAAGTTAGTGATTGCATAATATAAATATTGAGGTTTTGTATAGAATTCAAAACTACACCACAACAAACTTCCATATTTTTGGTGAATGTTGATGTAAAATCATTTGGGCAATATTACTAAGCTGAATCAATTGGTTTTCCCAAAATTCATTACTATTATCACCAATTAAGACTTTGTATTATCGTTCCTCGACATCTTTCACATCATCCGTTTGATAAAATCTTTCTAGACGTTTCGCAGACATCAATGGCCGCCATCATCAGAAACATCAAAGGTATACCTAGTGATAATCATTTTTTTTTATGAAAATTGTTGATACCCTACATTTTTTATTCTGTCCCAATCAAAATAAGTAATATTTTTAAAAATATATATACGCACGTTTATATTTATACCGTTTCAAATGCAAAAATTGAGTTGTGTTCTTGATTTTCATTATTTTCAGGTATCTGAATCTGATTTAGTAAAACCTATTTGGCATTCTACTTCTCCAATAATATAAAAATAATGGGAAGCTTCCAAAGAACGGTAGATCAGATTCATAAAAAGATGCTTTGATAGTCAGTGATGAATGTTTTTCTGTCTCTCGACATGCGCTTCGCTAACCAAGTTACCATCATCAGGAGATGACTCAGTCTCAGCATCATCAGGAAATGACTCAGTCTCGGCATAATCAGGAGACGACTCAGTCTCGTCATAAATCAGGAGACTACTCAGTCTCACAATAATCAGGAGATGACTTCGTCTCGGTATCAATCAGGAAATGACCCAGACTCAGCTTAATCAGGAGATGACTCAGTCTCGGCATAAATCAGGAGATGACTCAGACTCGGCATGATCAAGTTACGACTCGAGAAGTAGAAAGCCGATAGCTTTCTTTCTCAAGAATTAATCCCTTCTAAAAATATATCCTTTTCAATTTGATATTGATGTCATATTGTTACTTAAATGGATTGCTATCAATCAATCAATTGATAATAAAAAAATTTAGCACAAAAATTCAATTATTAACTGACAAGAAACTTATGTGAATACCTTTTTGAATGCTCTTTTCTTTTTAATGTGGATAATAAATGAAAAACCGAATCAAAAAAGCTTTACTTCTCCATGAAATACACTTTTTATAAATTTAAATGCAATTTTATGGCAAACCAATTGATGGCTTCGACGTTCTGGAAAAATTTATATTTTTTTGAATGAAAAAAAAAATATGTATTTTCATTTCCATCTGTATAGAAGAATAGGAAATGGGAATTGTTTGAATTCGTGAGACAATATGAAAAGTGATTTTATTGAAAAATATCAATCATTTGGCAGGCCCACAAGTGAATAAAGTGATGTATTCAGCATGTCACCGAAATTTCGCAACGCCACACTCCCTCCTTCTCTGTCCCTCTCTCTCTATCTTTTCTCTCTCTCTGTGTCCCCCCTCTCTCTCTGCCCCCCCTCTCTGTGTGTCTCTCTCTCTCGCTGTGTGTCTCTCTGTCCCTCACTCTGTGTCTCTATTTCTGTATCTCTCTCCTCTCTCTCTCTCTCTCTGTCCCTTGCTCTCTCTCTCTCTCTCTTTGTCCCTCCCTCACTCTCTCTACATCTGTCCCTTTCTCACTCTCTCCATCTCTGTCCCTCTCTCTCTGCCCCTCTGTTCCTCTTCCCCCCCCTCTCTCCCTTTCTTTTACTCTCTCTCTGTCCCCCTCCCCTCTCTCTCTTTCTCTATCCCTCTCTCTCTGATTTCTTAATGTAATTTGAAGAATCACACTAGCTTAACATAAGAATTTTCAATGAACTGTACATCCAAACAAAATACTTACTTTAACATCCAGATGGGCTATTTTATTGCGATGAAGCCACTCCAATGCTGATATGAGCTGTCGGGTGTAAGTTCTAACATCTTCCTCCTTGTACTGTTCCTTCTCGCAGATATAATCGAACAAAAGCGGTCCCTTGACCCTGAGAAATTTTTAAATCACATCAAATTCGGTTCATATCATTGAATTACAATGTAACAAACATATTCTTAGGTTAGAATCTATACGTACAGCTCCATAACTATGGTATCTACCCCAGGCACGGGTGCATTTTCGAAAAGAGCCATCGACCTTATGATGTTTGGGTGCTGCATCTCTGCCAGCAACGAACTTTCAGCTTGCGTTACGTTCTGGGGTTGTTTTCTTCTGGAAACCTGCTTCAGCGCAACTTCAACGCCCGTACCTCTATCTCGCGCTAAACGAACCACCGAAAATCGACCTCGGCCGATCTCTTCCAGTTCGATATACCTACAATAAACCAAAGGATATGGTACAATGATGAATTTGCAAAACATTCCGGTAGAGCCAGAGCCCTGAAGAAGAATTTAATTGAATTCGAAACGTCGGCAAGAACACAATTGTTTTTTGAAAAAAATTGATCCTGTTACTCAACCAACCTTCGTGATAATAATCAATGATTAGATGAATATGTAGCAAACAAGAAAAGTGAGCAAAAGGTCACATCTCATCATGACTGAGGATAATGTATGGTAACCTTATAGATTTTTGAGAAACTCAATGCAATTCTGTGAATAAAAGTGATTCATTACATCAGATTATTGTGTGATTCGAAGTTATATGTCTAAAGTTCGGCTGTTATAGCCGAAAACTCTGTGAAATGTCCAAACATTTTATAAATAATGCATCAATAATTTTTAAAAATTGTCAACCATTTTAGACTGTGCAACACTATGAATTGGCCTTTGGGATAGCCAATGGGGCAGGTTCCGTAATATGGATTTTTTTTAATCACTTTTAGCCCATCCAGCCCATTATACAAAAATATGAGGCCTCTGCCACTCTTTTTAATGTACCAAAAAGATTATGCTTGACAAATATAACTTTTCTTTATGTCAAAACTCTGTCAAATGTCAAATATTTCAAATAGAATTGGGACACGCCCACAAAGGGGGAATTTTTTGTCACTGTCAGCCCATCATACAAAAATATGAGCCCTCTGCCACACATTTTAATGTACCGTTCAATGTTATGTTTGACAGACATAACTTTTCTTTATACGTTGAAATTCTGTCAAATATTTCAAATAGAATTAGGATGTGTCTCGCAATGGGAAGTTTCTTTTGTCACTGTCAGCCCATCATACAAAAATATGAGCCCTCTGCCACACAGTTCAATGTACCATTCAAGGTTATATTTGACAAACATAGATTTTTTTATACGTTAAAATTCTGTCAAATATTTCAGTTGAAAGTCAGTCAAATATTTCAAATTGAATTGGTGTGGGTATCGCAATGGGGAGATTTTTTTGTCACATTGAACTTTCATTTGAAACTAAAATTAGGACTGATGTGATGTCAAAATTGGCATTAATTCTATTAAACAAACATACCTGCGTTTGAACTGCTCCTGCTGCCAACACAAATTCTCTGCTGCGGGCAAACAGACAGCAGCGCTTGGTAGACTAACGTAATTATTTTGTAAGCAGACTATTCTGAAACTGTAGGTTTCGCCTGGGATCAAATTCTCAACGATGAACTGATGCGAACTGACTGGTTGGTTGTTGTTGGGGGAGATCCACTCTCCCGAGCCTAACCTGCAATATTCGACCACGAATTGGGAATGATCCGCGCTCTCCCATTCTAAGAGGGCACTCGAACTGGAGAGCACTTGCACCTGAAGGAAGAGATATTTGAAGTTGAAAAATACTTTATTGTGTGATTTTCACTGGATAGTTTTACAAGACATGCCCGAGGAAGCCATTGTATGGCGAAACACGTGTTGCGTTTTTGTAAAACTATCTAGTGAAAATCACACAATAAAGTATTTTTAGAATACGTTATATTGTACCTCTATTGACTTGAACAGGTTTTAGTGGACTGTATTTACTTTTGAACTAAACTTAAAGTTTCTTCAATTTGAACACTGAAATAAAACTCTGCTTATTGAGAGATGCATCTAATGGGTGATTTTTTAAGAGGTATAGGATTTGATAGGCACACTCTCTCTGACATATCTACCGGTATTTTACGTATAAATGCTTCGATATTGGCTTCCAGAGAGTCAGTCGTTGCTGGTTCATCCCTGTAGACATGAGCCTTAACATGACCCCACAAGAAATAATCCAAAGGCGTTTAATCACACGATTTAGGCGGCCAATTGACGGGCCCCAAACGTGAGATGAACTGTTCACCGAAGGCGGATCCTAATTGGGCCATTGTTTCGCGTGCCGTGTGGCACCATTTTGT
The DNA here is from genome assembly GCF_000500325.1 of Leptinotarsa decemlineata. Classification (NCBI taxonomy): domain Eukaryota; kingdom Metazoa; phylum Arthropoda; class Insecta; order Coleoptera; family Chrysomelidae; genus Leptinotarsa; species Leptinotarsa decemlineata. Next base: position 5,236 of record NW_019295868.1, read on the forward strand.
TGAACGGCGGCGAATCGACATTTCACTGTCATCACGAACACTGGCGGATACAGCGGCAATATTTTCTTCGGTCCTCACTCTACGTATGGTGGTTTAATGTCCAATAATGTAAACTGGGTTCGAAATTTAGTCACAAGCTTTCGAATAGCTCCCTCAGTAGGCCGACGAAACTGCCCATAAATTGAAAGAAGTGGACCGAGCATAAATTTTGATAATAAAATTCAATAATTTGCAAGCGTTGTTCATTCGTAAGTCTATTCATGGTTAAATTATAGACCAAACTGAACAAGTTTGACAATGACACAAGACACAACTCACGCGTGATCTGTCAAAAACAGTGTTGACAAAAATATACCAGCAAAAAAATCACCCATTATTTATACGTATGTTACTGACCTGTCTCGATACTTCGAGGCGATATTCAGAAAAAAAGTGTGACTTGCTCAAAAGCCATTCTTCGGTAACACATTAACTGTCAAAAACAGTGTTGACAAAAATATACCAGGAAAAAAATCACCCATTATTTAGACGTATGTTACTGTCACTTTTCTGACCTGTCTCGATGCTTCGAGGCGATATTCAGAAAAAAAGTGTGACTTGCTCAAAAGCCATTCTTCGGTTAACACATTATTAAATATAAATATCGTTTTAGAAAACGGATTCATACGCGGAAGATGCTCTAAAAATATTTCAATTGTTACCTCCTTGAAAAATATTTCAATGATCTTAGTTGTAAACATTCATCTTTCATTATTAATAATTGTCAAATGTTTGTATTTGCGATGTGAGTATTACTTTCAAACTTGACTCATAATTCACAACTTTGTTATGCAGTTTCATCTCTTGTAATCATACTTCAAGTTGATTGTACTTCTTATGTATTTGTGTGCTTGTATTATATATTTTTTCAAAAAAGCTTTGTAACCATGACTCAATTATGTAAACATTGAAGCATATTCACTCTCTCTCTCTCTACTCACCTTGGGTTCCGGTACTGAAGAAAAGCTATTCGTGACGGTCAAAACAGCCGAACAGGCAGCAGTACCGTATTCGTTGGTAATGGAAAGTGCATAAGTACCGGAATCCGACACTTTGGCATTATCGATGGTGAACATCACCAACCTCTCCTGACCGTCCAGCAAGCACTTCCCGCTTCCCAATAAGTATCGTTCCGGCTCCAGCTTCTCCCAAACCTGCTGCGTGATCATCCCGTAGTTCTTCACTCTGCACACGAATATCGCCTTGGAACCGCTCGGTACTGTCAAGTCTTTGAGCTTCTCTTTGAACTCGGGCGCTGACGTTTCCGCCTCAGAGTTGTCGTCCAGGAGTTTCTTGGATTTCGATAGGAACTTGAAGGAGCCCTGTTTTCGGTTGAAGTTGGATAAAACGTGGGAAGGGACCCATATTTTTTCAGCGTTCGAGTTACGCTTGACCAAGTAGCCTTGCATGGGGTCATAACATGTCACCACGACCACCTCGCCCTGGTTCAGGTCTTGCCATTTTGTATTCAAGCGGGCTTGGGTGCCAAGTGGTATCAAGTTTTGGTCGTGCTACAAAAGATATACTTCATCTTGTACGGCGGATTTAAAAAAAAAACTATATAAATATGCAGGGTGTCAAAAATTATACTATATAACAATGAAAATATTTGTAGAGATATTGACGTTACTGTGTTCGAAAATGTTCGGCGTGAAATATCGGATAGGCTGTGCATTAAATGCATTGTATACTGATCGAGAAGAAATTAAATTTGTACTCTATGCATTGATGCTGCCCGTTTTTTTTCCAAATTTAAATTTTCTTTTCAGCTTATTACTATATGATGTCGTTGAACGATTTTCGGCCAACTATTGCTTTTTTACATCAAAATGTTGGAAATCAATCCCTGAAAAAATAACGACGGCCGCCGCTGGTCTTCTTCAATTGATTGTGACTTGGCCAAGGTTGCGCTCAAATTGACTTGCGCTTTGCGATGGTTCTAGATATTGCGTCGCTTCGAGAGACTTCTAACGACTTCCCTATCAGCCTCCAGAGACTTCCATTTCCATATATAAACACTACCAACACGCAGATCGAGGAAGTTTAGTTGAAAGTGCGTTACGAAGTGTTCTAATAAAGCGATTGACATTTGAGTGTTACTCCGGTTTCATTTTAAGTGTTTATGTTGTATCGCCTATGTAGCAGTGAAATAAAGTTGAGTTTAATTGTGCAGTGTAGTGCAACAATACAAAAATGGTTTTACTATTTTTGGTTTCTCATCACAACCTCCAAATCACGTCTGTGGAAGAACATGACGACCATACACACCCTGTATTCGTAAAAAAGCAGTGAAACTGGGGTTGAACCAAATTCAAATGTCACGAAATTCATCAACTACTCACCGTAGTTTTATTATCCTCAGACCATCTCCTGTTCAAATTCGCTTGATCTCCCTCCTTGATAGCTTGTAAGCCCATCGGATCACTCTTATGCTTGTGCTTCAAAGAATTCTTGAACCCCTCGAAAAAGTTCCGTCTCGATCTCGGATTGTTATTCTTGGTGTCGAACAAGTCCTTATCTGAAGGGATGCCTATGGTGTTCGCTTTGTGGATGTGGTGGGTTTTTCTTTTCGACTTTCCCCCTTCGGGAATGGGACTCGGAGGCAAGGCTTGCCTCAGGGATACCATGTCCAACGACGAGAGGTCTGATAAGGAACTAGGAGAAGGAGAAATAATGATAACAATGAGAAGATTTGGCAGAAATGAGGTTAGAAAGCTTGCGGGTTTTGAAAGATTAGAGGAGAAGAAGCATATTGCAGCAGCTGCAGGCAAAGAGGTCCTCTTTGGTGGAGCTTCTAAACAGTTTGGCTGCGCAATGTTGTACTGCACAACTAAACTGAATGAATTCCACAAAAAGGCTTCGAGGTATATTCCTAGTGCCAAAAATATAGAAGTCTTCGTATAAATGAAGGATATTTTGTTACTTAAACATCGAGTATACTTACCCCACATGGTTGAAGAAGCCACATCTGGAGTAACAAGGGAGTTGCAACTTACATCACTTACAATTCATGAATTTTATTTAGAATCTCTTCAATTCGTAGCTTTGGAGAGATTACTCTCATCAAGTTGATTCAGAGAAACTTTTTGCTACCCGAAAAAAAAAAAATCATTGATGGTTACCCCATAACAAGTACTTCATCATCTAGTTATTTTTTTGATGAGATAGACTTATAAGTGATGGAGTTATTTTTTTAATGTTTTGAAACAGTGAAAATGAATAGTCTTAATGACACTGAATATTTTAGGTACTGAAATGAAGGCATTTCTGGAAGTTGAACAAAAAAGAATACCTTGAAGAAAAGTGAAAATAAGGTTTGTAAGACTTCCAAATCATGAACTTTTATATAGTGAATGATGTGAAAAACTAACCCCAGTTCACAACCAGAATATAAACTATTCACTCAAAAATATTGGACCAAGCCCCAAGCAAGCAGTGTTAGTAGGTAGAAGAGATTTTCTAATAGCGACAGTTCAGAAACAGTATTTTTTAGAAATGGAGATTAGCAGTATGTCGAATGCATTTAAACAATTTTAGCTGATTGAGTTTGTCAGCGAGAGCCGCTGAACTGTTCAATTAACAACATGGGAATAATGTGTCGCGACAGTATGTTTTCGATTTAATTGCAAAATTTCGCGCAATTGGATCTGTAGCAAATAAAATAGAAGAGATTTTCTAATAGCGACAGTTCAGAAACAGTATTTTTTAGAAATGGAGATTAGCAGTATGTCGAATGCATTTAAACAATTTTAGCTGAATGAGTTTGTCAGCGAGAGCCGCTGAACTGTTCAATCAACAACATGGGAATAATGTGTCGCGACAGTATGTTTTCGATTTAATTGCAAAATTTCGCGCAATTGGATCTGTAGCAAATAAAAAAAGGCAAATCGAACCACCAGTAACAAATGAGGAGACACAAGTGGCAATTCTGGGCCATGTTGAGCTTGACCATACTTTGACCATACAAAAAAGTTAGCATTTGTTTCCGGGGTGTCACGAACTAGCATTCGGCGTATTTTAAAAACCCACAAAATGCATCCTTACAAGATTAAATTAACGCAAGAACTGAATGAAGATGATTTCGATCGATGCTTGCAATTTTGCTAGTTGGTTAGTGAACGAGTGCTTCAATGATGAATGTTCTTTTTTTCTAAATGGCACAGTTAATCGCCATAATCATCGCTATTGGGCTGATTCAAATCCTCACATTTTTCATGAAGTGCATACTCAACGTCCACAAAAATTAAATGTATGGGCTGGAATTTTTGGTGACCGTATTGTTGGCCAATTATTTTTAGAAGGCAATTCAACCGGACAAATGTATCTGGAGCTTCTGGAAGATACTATTAATCCCCTTCTCAATGATATTATTGAAAATGACCACAATTATCGGGAGGATCTGTTGATATTTCAACAAGATGGGGCTCCTCCGCACTATGTTCTGCCTGTTCGGCAGTATTTAGATCAGACTTTTCCGGATCACTAGATTGGGAGGCGAGGCACTATCGAATGGCCACCTCGATCACCAAACCTTTCGCCGTTAGATTCATTTCTGTGAATGAATGTCGCCAAAACACTCCAGAAATGCTCCACAATGTTAGAGGACGTTTCCAGTAGAATCTCTATTAATGCATGGAAGCTAGAGGTGCTTATTTTGAGCATATGCTAACTTCAACTCTAAATTTAATATGGTTCGTCCAAATTAAAAAAAAATGTACACTGTTGTTTAGAGAATTCCAAGATCTTTCAAACGATGTGCGACTCGCCCCCAGGTCCCTAGTAAAATTCCAAAGGTTGTTCACCCCTCTGCTCAGACCTGTCTGAGCGTTTTTTAGGATTTACAAGATTAGTACCCAAAAACCTCCATGTCAAGTTTTCGAAGCGAAATATTTCACAATATCAAATGACCCTTGATTTATAATTTGATTTTACCGTTAGTTTACAAAGATTTAAGGCCTTTTTTTTAATATGTACGTTGAATAACATACATACAATTGAAACAACCCACCGTTGACAATTATTCAAGAGTTGCTTGTTCTTTTCCGAGGGAAGAATAATAAATAATATAATAAAAGCCAATTTTTCAGTAACGTGCTACGAAAAAAAAAAAANAACCCACGACCCTGAGATTAAGAGTCTCATGCTCTACCGACTGAGCTAGCCGGGCCTGTATTTGTGCCGTTTGGAATGACAATGTTGAAGTTAACGATGGTATAATTATTCCACGGCATCAATTTGATTTTCCAAACTAGTTGTTATCAATGTGTTCATTATTTCTTCAAGCAGATTTGAGTAGAGATATATTCAGTTCAGTATAATCAGATGCCTATAGATTGACCGAAAAAAAAAAAAAACAACGGCCAAGAAAAAAAATGAAAAAAACCGGAAAAAATCCAAAAAAGGAAGTGGAACCGGAAGTTCAAATTAAAAAAAAACAAAAATCAAAGCAAGCTCTTTTCCCGAACACCAGAACTGCAAAACTCTTCTCGACGTACGTTTCACCGACAAAGTTAGCGTCTTTTGGAGATGGTGTAAACTGATTCCTAACTTTTAACATCGATGACTTCGGGTAGAAATCTGAGGGAAATTTTATCGTGAAAATTCCTGATAATTTCAACAGAGTAATTACTAAAAAGATGAACAATGGGCTAGATGTTTCTAGTCTTCGGAATCGGATATGTGCTGCGTGTTCTTTGACACGAGTTTCAAAAGCTCGCTTAGTCTGACCGATATATATTTTTTCATGTATTCCAGACTTTCCATTTTCCGACATCTTTAGGGTTACCTAACAATTGTTCAAGTGAACACGAAGTTTTGAAGACTATTTGCATGTTCAACTTTTAAAATACGATCTAATCCGTTAGTGCATCTTGATTCATACGGAAGGACAATAAAATTCGGATCGATATACTTGTGGGTAGCGTCTATATGCGGCAAACGAACTATTGGTAACCACATTAAATACCCATATCGTACTGCCATCGCCCTCTAGTGGTCACAGTACGTACTATACATTTCAGGATACACTAAAATCATACTTATGAGCTTCTATGAGCTGTGTATCGTTTGGTGATAATGTTCCCTGCTAGATAAAAATGAAGACCAATTCTAGAGTTAGGAATGACTTTACTTCATCACCTAAAAAAGACAACTTGGTTGAAGAAACGTGCGTCTAGAAGAATGTTGCAGGTCTGGTGGTTGGGAAAAGTGGTTCCAGTTAACATTTTATCGGGAAATATATATGAAAATAATAAATAGTTTGTGTATTCTCAATCTGTATTTCCCTTTCATGAAAGTGATATTGAGTCAAAAAAATCCCGAAGAGTCACAGTTGTTCATCACTCAAAACTGCAGATTAGATTGAATAATGGCTAGTCTGAAATACATTTTTTAATATATAGCACTAAAAATGACCAACTAAGAGAAAAATTTCATGTCGACACCACTTGCGAAAACTGTCTTATTTCTAAGAATATGATAGAAGCAATGTTAGTAGATTAATTTAGAAGCCCAAGGAAGGAAGAGTTTAGTACCAATCACCGTGTAATTAGCTCCAATTATTGTAATTGTAAAATAAATGATGAATAATGCGGACATAATTATTACAAAATGATAGGCGTATCCAAAGAAAAACTTCAAGGCCAGACTGTTCATAGGCGAAAGTAGTCAACTGGAAAAATCAACATTTTCGACAACTGGTGAGTCTACTTTTCTATTTGTTCGCTAAAAAAAAGTTAGTAGTACCTACGAAGCGTGTGAATGAATGATGTGCAACAAATACTAAGGGCTCTGTTTTGTCCGTACGAGGTCTGTTGAAAAAATAAGGTGAATTTAAATTTTTCTAGAAACATTTTCATTTAGGCATCAATTTCTATTCGAAATTATTTTAATATCCTCAATCGTCGCAAACCGCCGCCTTTTCAACTGTCTCTTCGATCTTGGCAACAGAAAAAAGTCGCAGAGGACCAAATCTGAAGAATACGGTGACTCGAAAATATTCATTTAGTCATCAATTTCTTTTCGAAACGGTTTTCATCTCCTCAATCGTCCTAAAATGCCCTCTTTTCAAGGGTCTCTTCGATCTTGCAACAGAAAAAAGTCGCAGGGGACCAAATCTGGTGAATACGGTGGCTCGATAATTATTCATTTAGTCATCGAATTTCTATTCGAAACGATTTTAATCTCCTCAATCTCGCAAAACGCCGCCTTTTCAACGGTCTCTTCGATCTTGGCAACAGAAAAAAGTCGAAGGGGACCAAATCTGGAGAATACGATGGCTCGAAAAATATTCATCTAGTCATCAATTTCTATTCGAAACGGTTTTCATCTCCTCAATCGTCCTAAAATGCCGTCTTTTCAAGGGTCTCTTCGATCTTGCAACAGAAAAAAGTCGCAGGGGATCAAATCTGGTGAATACGGTGGCTCGATAATTATCCATTTAGTCATCGAATTTCTATTCGAAACGATTTTAATCTTCTCAATCGTCGGAAAACGCCGTTATTTCAAGGGTCTCTTCGATCTTGGCAATAGAAAAAAGTCGCTGAGGACCAAATCTGGTGAATACGGTGGCTCGAAAAATATTCATTTTGTCATCAATTTATATTCTAGACGGTTTTAATCTCCTCAATCGTCGCAAAACGCCGCTTTTTCAACGGTCTCTTCGATCTTGCAACAGAAAAAAGTCGCAGGGAACCAAATCTGGTGAATACGGTGGCTCGAAAAATATTCATGTCGAATTCGAATATTGATTCGAACATTCTATTTGAACATTCACCTTATTTTTTCAACAGATCTCGTATATTTGTTCAGTTTTGAATTCGAAAAAGTGATTTTATTGAAAAATATCAATCATTTGGCAGGCCCACAAGTGAATAAAGTGATGTATTCAGCATGTCACCGAAATTTCGCAACGCCACCCTATAAATAATTCCATTGAAAACACTTTTCCACAAAAACTGAATCATTTCATTTTGATTCAGTAAAATAGTTGCCAACTCTTGAAGAATCCCTCGTTTCTTACGAAAATTTGAATTATGTAAGAAGTTTTTTAAATTCAAATTCGATTTTACTTCGCGGGTTAGGTAGAGGCGAAGATGACTTCTACAGACAATTACAAATAGCTTTTAACCATATGGTAAAAATCAAAATCATAAAAGTCAATACACTGAAAGCAGGTTTTTACCAATTCTTTGCCAAAAATGTAAAGCAGCTTCAATGTGAATCATATTTCTCAACTCTTGCACTATGGAGAGTGTGTAGTTTTATTAAGGAATAAAAGTCATAAGATGCAAGCTTCTGGCTAAATTGAGCAAAAGAACCATTTGGGTTCAACGTTAAATTACTTTTTCTTTGGGATTACTGAAGACGGCATATCTTTGGCCCCACATTTATAGAAAAAAATTTATCACAAAAACACCTTCCATAACGTTCCCGTAATTCCTTTAAGAACTAGAGATAAAAGTAAAAATGTATGAGGCGGCGTGCTTCTTTCGGGACACCCTGTATACTGATAGGAAACCGTGATAGAACTACGCAAGATAAAGAAATTAGTTTTTTGATTCATTTGAGGATAGACGACCCATCAATAAATATTTTCCACACCGAATTACGTTGACATCCACATCCAATCCTTTACTGATGAGTAGTTCAACAGTAGCGATTCAATATATAATTTCTTTTTGAGCAAGAAGATCCGGGAGAAAATGACAGAGAGCGAACACAGAATAAAATATTAGGAATGTGAAATTCAACAAAAGTTACAATGGACTCGAAGTGGTGCTCTGTTTTACTACCGAATAACCTTTACAAGACAAAACACTTATCGAAGGGCGGAGCCTTGATGTCGAGGGATTGAGTTTCTAAGACCTTCAAGTTCAAAAACACTTTTAGTGAAACTTCAACTCTGTGTCCCTCTATATCTGTGTGTCTGTGTCTCTATCTCTGTCCCTCGCTTCCTCTCTCTCTCTGTCCCTCACTCACTCTCTCTATCTTTGTCTCCCCCTCTCTCTCTTTGTCCCTCTCACTCTCTCCATCTCTGTCCCTCTCACCCTCTCCATCTCTGTCCCTCTCTCTCTGCCCCCCCCTCTCTCTCTCTGTGTGTCCCTCTATATATGTGTGTCTGTGTCCCTATCTTTCTCTGTCCCTCCCTCTCTTTGTCCCTCTATCTCTGTCCCTCGCCCCCTCTCTCTCTGTCCCTCGCTCCCTCTCTCTCTGTCCCTCCCTCTCTCTCTATCTCTGTCCCCCCTCTCTCTTTCCCTCTCACTTCCTCCATCTCTGTCCCTCTCTCTCTGCCCCCCTCTCTGTATATCCCTCTCTTTTTCTCTCTCTCTCTCTCTGTTCCTCTCTCTGTCCCCCCTCTCTCTCTCTCTTTCTCTATTCCTCTCCCTCACTGGTTCTTAATGTTATTTGAAAAATCCGACTAGATGTTAAGTAGAATTGTGTGAATTTTTATGGGAGGGTAACAAGAATTTTCAATGAACTGTACATCCAAACAAAATACTTACTTTAACATCCAGATGGGCTATTTTATTCCGATGAAGCCATTCTAATGCCGATATGAGCTGTCGGGTGTAAGTTCTAACGTCTTCCTCCTTGTACTGCTCCTTCTCGCAGATATAATCGAACAAAAGCGGTCCCTTGACCCTGAGAAATTTTTAAATCACATCAAATTCGGTTCATATCATTGAATTACAATG
>NW_019295869.1:0-14995 GCF_000500325.1 Leptinotarsa decemlineata
TCTATATCTTTCTGGTCAGTAGCTAAAGCTGTTAATTCACAATTCCACCACCAACACAAGCGGATAGTTCAATTGCAACAACAGCCATTGAAAAAACAAATCTACTAGCTGAACAATTTGCGTCCCGCTCCACAGTCGATTTTCTGGGAAAGGCTTCATCCACTATTCCCACAATAGAATCCACAATACCAGAAATTACTTTTCAACAGCGTCTAGTTAGGCGAATTTTGAAACAGCTCAATATCAACAAGGGATTTGGCCCTGATGAAGTGCCTGTCATCGTACTTGAAAAGTGCGCAAATGATCTCGCACCAGTATTTTGCAGACTTTCCAACCTGTCTTATAAGGAAGGGGTTTTTCCTTCTTGTTGGAAGGTTACTCGCGTCCAGCCAATTTCCAAAATGGGCCAAATAATTTATAAATAATTGTAGACCAGTCGCTTTGCTATGAGTAATATCAAAAATCATGGAGAAAGTCGCAAACAACCATATCCTCAGATATTTGGAAGACTTCAACACCTTGAGCGATCATCAATATAGTTTCGGAAACAAAGATCAACAGGCGACCTTATATCGTATGTCACCCATACTTGGAATAACTCAATCGAGAAACATGGAGAATCGAAACCTGTTGCGCTTGATATTTCTAAGGCCTTTGACCGTGTGTGGCATGAGGGTTTGCTGGCCAAACTTGCTATGGCTTGTCGGATCATTTTTGTGTATGCCTCTTCAGCTTCCTGAAAGAACGTTCCTGCAAGTGGCCGTCAATCGATATCTCTTGGTAACTTTCACCATTAACGCTGATGTTTCCCAGGGATCCATATTGCATCCAACCCTCTTTTTATTGTATATCAATGACTTATTGGAATGAAACAAGAATCCAATATATTGCTTTGCTGACGACAGCACACTTATCTCGTCATTCCATTAGGATTCCAGAACATCGGCTACAGAGGCACTTCTTCAAATGCAGCAGGAGGTTGCATATCATAATGAAGATCTAGAAGTGATTTCGAATTGGGGTGAAAATAACCAGGTTCAATTCAATGCCAATAAAACTCGGGCATCGGTTTCCTCCAAGAAGATAAAGGTCTCCGAAGCGGATAAAATAATGTCCGGTCAGACAATTCCGCTTTCTGCTTTGATGAGTTTTTTGGGGATTGAAATGGACACTAATATGTCTTGGCACAATCATGTCGCTGGAATTGTAAAGGCTGCTTCTGAAAAGCTTGAAACACTGTTACGAACCAGAAAATTATACACGCCTCAGCAACTTTTGATACTTTATAAAGCTCAGACCAGAACTTCTTTGGAGTATTGTTCTCATATATGAAGATCTGTCACCTGAAGTTGCTGGATTCCATCCAGGAAAGAGCCATCTGCCTGATTGGAGACACGAACATCACGTGCAACCTTGATAGCCTGGAACATCGAAAAAAGGTTGGAGATTTGTGTCTCTTCTATAGATACTTTCACGGGAGGTGTCCAAGTGACTTGGCACATTTGATTCCACCAAGATCGGTAAATATCAGAAATACACGAAGGACTGTGGCTGCTCATCGTTTTTAGGTTCAACTCAGTTCACTTTGACCTTCACTGTTGAAGAACTCTTTTATCTGGAGAACTGTGTTTATGTGGAATAAACTTCTTGAGAACATTTTCCCAAATGGAGATAATCGCTGATTCAAATCCAATGTGAATTGCTAGTTTCGCACAGGCACCGCTCTGAGAGCGCTTTAAGGATTTCTGTAGTGCTTGTGTTTTGTTCTTAAATAGTGAAATAAAAAAATTGAGGTGGAATAGATTCCTCCTAATATGAATGTACACTCAACAAGGCACATCAGATAATCCTCAGGGCTTAAACATATTCAAACTTCTAGTGCAACATTTGTACCACGTGGCACCTATAGGAAATGTATTCGTGGCAGTCAACATGCTGAGCTTTGTTTCTTTTCAGAGAGCATATTATATTGAATTAGTTTCACTTTGCAAATTTATATGAACATTGTTTCGTAATTTTATTAGATACATACAAGTCCTGTTGACGAATATTATTCTATGAGACTGAATAACATAACATCGAATGAATCCAACAAAAATATTTCTTTCGTTTTCCAGGACACTTTTCTCGACACAAGTTTCATCAACCACGTCAATATATTCGTGGGTTCAATAAAACTATATCAGTTTGAATCGTCTGTAAGTGTGAATAATTCACTTCCATTGATGTGTCATCATTTTTAAAATGGGAAGAGGAAAACCATTCAGGTTACTTTTTTTGACCGTTTATCTTTGGTGTGAAAAATTTTTAAACGAATAAAACTTGTACTTGAAGGCTCACTTCATTGTAAAAAATACAAACTTGAAATTTTCCGAAATTTAACGAACTGTGTAGTTCTTTATTGTATCATCTTCCATCGTATGCCATTAATATATTGCTTTGCTGACGACAGCACACTTGTTTCGTCATTCGATTTGGATTCCATAACATCGACTGTGGATGCACAACTTCACCGGCAGCATGAGGTTGCATATCTTAATGAGGATCTAGAGGTGATTCCGAATTATAGTGAAAGTAACCAGGTTCAGTTCAATTCCACAAAAACCCAGGCATCGGTTTGCTGCAAAAAGATAAATGTTTCCGAACCAGATATAATAATGTCAGGACAATTCCGCTTTCTGCTTCGATAAGTTTGCTGGAGGTTGAAATGGATACCAATACGTCTTGGCACAATGGTGTTGCTGGAATTGCAAAGACTTCTTCTCAAAAGCTTGGAACACTGTTCGGAACCAGAAAACTGTACACACCTCAGCAACTTTCGATGCTTCATAAAGCTCAGATCAAACCTTCTTTGGAGTATTGTTCTCATGCATGCAGCTTCGCCCCCAAGCATACCCTGAAGCTGCTGGTTTTCACCCCGAAAAGAGCCATCCGCCTAATTGGAGACGTGAATATCACTTGCAACTTTGATAGTCTGGAACATCGAAGAAAGATTTGTCACTCTTTTATAGATACTTTCAAGGGAGGTGTTCAAGTGTCTTGGCACATTTAATGGGCTTGTTTCATGCTGTATTTCATCAGTTCGGACTTCCATTGTCTAATTAAATTTAAATTGATTTGAAATCCCTGAAAGAAACTGTACAAAATTAAAAAGATTAACAGAAAAATATCAATTTTGTCGAACAAAAACCTGAAATTACAAGGAAATAACATACAAACAACAACCAAAAAATGAAAAAATTGAAATATTAATACAAGCTTAAAAATTAAAAAATATCAACAAGATATGAAAATCAAAAATTAAAAGATTCCAAACAAAGTTATGTCACGACGTTTCGAATGTTAGTATCCACAATCGTCTTCGGGTGATAACTGGGCTTATTCCTTCGAGATCTGACTATTTACCGGTCATTCGAGTGCTTTCACCTATCCTCTCTTCCCTCTCACCGCTTCATTAGTTTTAGCGGGAGATCGTTTGGCGGGAGTTGATCGTTTTCCGCTTCATTAGAGGTTTCCATATGTTACGTATCTCTACACTAACTTGGCTAAATGCGTTGTTGGACAACATATACGCGGCTTCTTTGAATTTTCTCCTAAACCAGTGTTCCTCCTTGTGAATGATTTAAGCTTGAGCCCACTTGATGTTATGTTGATGAGTCCAAACATGCTCTGCTATTCCGAATTTGCTGGTTTCTTCTCTCTGTGTATGTTTCTTGTGCTCAGCAATGCTAACTTTCAAAGAAAATTCAAAGAAGCCGCGTATATGTTGTCCAACAACGGTTTAGCCAAGCCTGTAGTGCTTGTATTTTTTCCTTTAAAACAAATATTGAAATTGAGTGATTGGCTTTTCAATGTGCTAGTCGACGGTTTCGAACCTGTATTCACCTGGAATACACAAATTAAATGAATTAATGAGCACTTATAACATCTATGTCAACTAGTAGATTTAACACTACTACAAAGTGTTTATATTTCTATAATTCATAATCGAGATATTATATTAAGTTAGACCCATTCACTTTGGAGCTAACCTAACCTATATCAAGTTAAAGTTCGAAACATTGAGTTTGTAATATTTTCATTCTCCACAGGTACAAAAGGTATGAGAAACTCATTGCCAAATTCCAGAATCATGATACATCAACCATCAGGAGGGGTTACCGGCCAAGCAACGGACATAAAAATTCAAGCAGAAGAAATACTCAAACTGAAAAAACAAATAAATCTACTATATGTGAAACACACTGGACAGCCGTTGGAAAAAGAAGTATATATACTATTCTGTGTCTAGACAATAGAGACTCGAGATAGGATAGTAATAGTCACGATAGCGGCAGCGTAAACACAACGTGAACTCCACTAGTAATTCAGATACTGATCTTGCCAATAGTCCGGGAACTCTGATCTATTCGACGAGAAACAATGGAATATGAACTAACGCTTTGACAACTTCACAATGCCATATAGGTTTATGAAAATTTTCAACAAAATTGCTGTCATAGAGGACAAAAATCACAAGGTTGATAACTGTCGTCGGAGGGAAAATGGGACGTTACATTGCTATTATTTGTGGATTCGCTGTTGAAACTTCAAGTTTCAAATTTGTAATCGGGCAAATGCAAGCAAAATAGAAATACATTTTTGAAAACTTTCCAACAAATTTTTTTTTTATACCCAATGAAAATACCTGAAAAATATATATGCCATATTCAGAAAAAAACTTGGGAAATAAGTGTATTTCCAATTTTTTTCTATGATTCCGATTTCGAATTGTTCATTTCCGTAATTTTTATACTCTCCAGTCCTTACTTCAGTTGCTATTTTCCATACTAAATCAGTCAAAGGAATCTTTGGAATAAAGTGATGTAGAAACATGAAATTTAAGATCAATATAGAAAAGTTGGCTTTCACGGCCTGCGTCAATATTTTGGTTGGTTTCCAGATTTGGCAGTGGTCTTCTTTGTTCATAATGTCCAAACGTTTCGACTGTAAATGTGGTAGTCATCTTAAGTTGCGTGCTCGAAGTACGTGTACGTGTCAGATGACACATCAAGAAAAATGTCAACTGACACGTCAAGAAGGGTAATTCGACAACGCCACTGAATATGACTGCTGTAGTTGCAGTCGAAACGTTTGGAGATTATAACCAAAGAAGACTACGGCAAAACCTGGAAACCAACCAAAACAAATTGAAGATTATTTGTCGAAATGCTTGTCAACATTGTCAATATCATGAAAACAACGACATTTCCCTTAATAAAATTCAAAACATAATCATAGATAATGATAATAATGAAACAATTTTCACAAAAAATATTTTTATTCTAGATGAGTTTCGCTTTCGCCATAGCTTCATCGGTAGAATTCATCAATACTTGCTTAAATATTATTATTGTTGATCTTGCTGTTTCTATGGTGTGAGTAATTCTGAATATCTTAGTGATTGAGGTTGCGGACTAAAAAACATCTCAAACGTATCCTGTTCAATTTTATTGTTTTTGTTTAGATTTTAGAATATAATTGAATTTTACAATTTCAATAACTGATGTATGACAAAAAGGCACGTTTGATATGAAATCAAAATTCATTACTAGTTTCAGGTCCAATCGATGATCTCTTCAAATTAGGAAATTAAATCATCTTTTGCTATTTTAGAGTCTTAATTCACATATTGTATTGAATAAGATGTTTGAGTTAAATTAAGAAATGTATTCGACGATACAATTGTTTTTCTTAAGGACTGGTGAATCTTCACGCTACAATAAATTACTGGACTATAGAAGGATTACCCGTGAAATCACGAAGTTAGAAACAGAGATCGGGTAGAACCGAGAAAGTAATGATGTGCGCATTGCATAGTGCGTGAACTTTAATATTTGTTGTTAAAATTCANGTTTTACCAGTTGAACACTTATTGTACATACATAAAGTACTCCAAGGTATGTGGATCACAATATGTTCAGTGAAGATTTCTTTTTGTCATCATTATTCACTACACTGAACAAAAACACAACAACGCATTTTCAACTGTCTGTCCGCAAACAAACACATATAGGACTCAAAAACATTCGCAAAGGTGCTCCTGTTCTCAAAATGTTTTGAAACTATCCACAAAATATCATAGTTTTGAAAAAAGCGTTTCATCCGCTGGATAGAAAATCATCTTAAGGCAATCTCTGTCAGAACAGAAACACGTTTCAGTTACGTAAAAATAAATTGAAGAGGCATATAATAAGCGAAGAGTAAATACCACAAGTAAACTCCACTCAGTTATAACCAATGCCAATCGAAGTCATTACCACGTTTTGGAAATTATAACTGTTGTAACTTTGCATTTCAACACTGTGACATTACCCCAATATCTGTGAAATATTTTTTATTAAAAGCGTATGACCCATCCCAGTCTAAACCATATAGTATACTATTCTGTGTCTAGACAATAGAGACTCAAGATAGGATAGTAATAGTCACGGTAGCGGCAGCGTAAACACAACGTGAACTCCACTAGTAATTCAGATACTGATCTTGCCAATAGTCCGGGAACTCTGATCTATTCGACGAGAAACAAAAAAATATATATGTCAGATTCAGAAAAAACTTGGGAAATGAGTGTATTTCCTATGATGGTCTTATGTTTTTTCAACTCCGTTAGAACAGAAAGTGGAAAGTTTGAAATTTATCATATTGATGATATGAAATTCATCATTTTCATTGGAATATATAACATGAATGATATTATATTAGCGGTGTTTTGACTATGATTCCGATTCCGAATTGGTCATTTCCGCAATTTTTATACTCTTCAATCCTTACTTCAGTTGCTTCAGATATTGATCTTAAATTTCATGTAGAAACATGAAATTAAAATCAATATAGTTGGCTTTCACGGCCTGCATCAATATTTTGGTTGGTTTCCAGATTTGGCAGTGGTCTTCTTTGTTTATAATATCCAAACGTTTCGACTGTAAATGTGGTAGTCATCTTCAGTTGCGTGGTCGAAATACGTGTACGTGTCAGATGACAAGCCAAGAAGAGTAATTCGACAACGCCACTAAAGATGACTGCTGCAGTTGCAGTCGAAACGTTTGGAGGTTATTACCAAAGAAGACTACGGCAATACCTGGAAACCAACCAAAACAAATTGAAGATTATATGTCGAAATGCTTGTCAACATTGTCAATATCATAAAAACAATGTCCCTTCACTTAATAAAAAACAATTTTCACAAATGATATTTTCATTCTATATGAGTTTCGCTATCACCGTATAGCTTCATCGGTAGAATTCATCAATTCTTGCTTAAATATTATTATTGTTGATCTTGCTGTTTCTATGGTATGAGTTATTCTGAATATCTTAGTGATTGAGGTTGCGGACTAAAAAACATCTCAAACGTATCCTGTTCAATTTTATTGTTTTTTGTTTAGATTTTAGAATATAATTGCATTTTCCAATTTCAATAACTGATGTATGACAAAAAGGCACGTTTGATATGAAATCAAAATTCATTACTAATTTCAAGTCCAATCGATAATCTTTTCAAATTAGGAAACTAAATTATCTGTTGCTATGTTAGAGTTTTGATTCACATATTGTATTGAATTGTTTTTCTAAGGACTGGTAAATCTTCACGCTACAATAAATTACTGGACTATTGAGGGATTACCCATGAAATAACGAAGTTAGAAAGAGAGATCGAGTAGAACCGAGAAAGTAATGCTGTGCGCATTGCGTAGTGCGTGGACTTTTATATTTGTTGTTAAAATTCGGTTTAATATTTCAGTACTTACTAGTAATATAATTACTAATTAGTAGACAGCTAATGTCTAGTGTTTGGTGGTCGAGAAGGTAAAAGAAAGTGTTGATGATTATTTAGGTGAGAAACCAATTTAAGCGTTGTTTTAAAGTTAGGTTATGTAGGAAGTGGCAAATATTCCATGGGTTCGTGAAAATAAGAATTGCTAAATGATGAGCTTCAATACTGTTTAAATCATAATAGTAACGAAAAAAATAAACTTAATGCTGATATTACGCATGTTCTTATGAAAGTCAGAGAATAATCCTGTGCAAAATCACCGAATTGCATATTTGATATGAAACCGGGCATGGTTTTAATGGTTTTTGGAGTTAAACGCCTTCAGACAAATTACGAACCTGTCCAACTCTAGGACTTTATATTGTTCTGCAAACTGTCCGACCCTTGATAGGAATCGCTCATTGAAGAATACAACCTCGAAAATCTTTAGCTTGCACTAGTTTCGAGACTTTCTAGAGCCGTTCGTGAACAGCTAAAAAAAAACATTCAAGATATTTTAACGATAAAAACTCTCGCATAAATGATAATCGTATCCGAAGTATCCTCGTGCCATTGAACAGTTTTCATAAATTTCTTTGCTAGTTTAGAATCCTAAAGAAAGCTGTGCATGTTTAACTATCTCTTCAAACGATACCTTCTGGACTTACTTAATATTATAATGAGTTGTCCGTTTCATTTCTGTGAGAGAATATTACAATAGATATATGTAACAACGATTTTTTTAATATTGGTGGGGCTACGGTTCTTTATGACAATAACCAATTCCCATAGATGACGTCTTCGTGAGGGAAGACGCCCTCATTTTTTTATATGTCTGACATTGAATTACTATACTTAGATGTCGCCCACTCCGTGGTCTTCCTGAATACGAAACTACTTCTTAAATGGACATACTTTAAAAAAAATTATCTGTGATCGCTTTTGAATTTTTTCACATTTCACTAGCATTGAATAACTGTCACTCTGACGTTTCCAGGTTTTGAAAATATTTGTCAATTTTGAACGATCATCAAAATCCCAGTAAACCAACATGTTCAAAAGTTTCCTGACCCACCTTCAAAAGGCGGTCCAGAGTAAAGCGAATACCGCTCAATTCACAATGTCAAATGTCCCGTCCTTCCACCATATCCCGATTGTCGTTGAACAGTCGGGCAGAGGAGAAAGAGCCTTCGATATATATTCAAGGCTGCTCAAGGAGAGGATAATTTGTCTAATGGGGCCTATAAATGATGTCACCAGTTCTCTAGTCATCGCTCAGTTACTATTTCTGCAAGCGGAATCATCAACGAGGCCCATTCATATGTACATCAATTCTCCTGGAGGGATAATAACATCTGGATTGGGAATTTATGATACAATGCAGTACCTCTTGCCACCGATATCCACGTGGTGTGTTGGCCAGGCATGCAGTATGGCTTCCTTGTTACTGGCAGCTGGTAAGTTACTTGCTGTATATAAACTTTTTCCAACCACCATGCTGTTACTACCAATAATTTTTTTTCATTTCTGTACCCATTTCTCTAAGAAATCTTGACTATTTTCATTCAGTTTCTTACAACTTTTGGAGAAACATGTTAAATATTCTCATAAATTCATTGAGTACATTACCTTAATTTGATGATCAACTGGTGTAATTATTTTCTGTGGATTAATTTGAGTTTTTTTATATTTTCAGGCGAAGTGTGTCTAGAAAATTTCTCGAACACTTGATGAATCACATTTTCACTTTATTAAAGTTTCTATCAATCGGTACTCCCGAATAATTGACAGAATATGCAAAATTAACACCCTTTCTAACTGATTATTGATAATAGTCTGTAAATAGATATGAAAGAAATGCAATCATTAAAATGCCAGAAAAAATGTTTAAAAGATCTCTTTTCGAACGTTCAGACACTTTATAAAGGGTAATGAAGCATTATACTGAACTTTGCTTCATACAGTTCATCTACTCCAGAATTGTCCTGTGTAAAAATGATGCAAAAGAACATACGATTGATTATGATTCCTGCCAATTTTCTCAAGACTTTTTAGAGGAGTCATTCAGAACATATATGATTACAAACATTAAGAAAAAAAAAAGAATTTATTCAGTTCACCGAGTAAATTTCAATATTTTAATCATTCTACCTTGCCTCATGAAAGGCAGGAACAGGTAATTACATGGATATCTATCTTTTCATCGCAGAACTGGTCAGATAGTCAGATTCTGTCATCAAATTCCGACCTGTATTCAGACTGATGGGATATAGAATGTATGCTGCGTGCTGCATCAGTGCAAGTAACGATGTTTTCAATACGACAAAACGCTGTGGTTAAACAAACTCTCTAGTTACATTTACATGCAAGGTACATTGATATAGATTATGTGAATATCAAAATATTGCGATTTATAAATATTCGAACTATATTAAACTCGAAATGAAACTTTATGACGACTGAATCCAGCGGGTAAATTGAGTGGAAACCTAACACATCTTATTTTATTCGATCTATTCAAACTCCAAGATGTTTTCGTTTCATGGAGCAAGTTTTTTCGGCAATGCATCATTTCGGATGGAAAATAACATTGAATTTTCGAAACTCTAGGTCGTAATGCCAAGAGTAATCCAGTAAACTTTGTTTCTCCTGAACTATTCCTAAATTAAAGCAAGTTGACGTTGATCCTTACTTGAACTCTTAGATTCTAACAGGGAATGTGCCGGTATAACTTCCCGTATATTCGGGGTAGGTAATCACCAGTACTGTGTATATCAGGAAGAATAATTTTCTCTGCCAAACAGAAACATGATGAATGGAATAGAAAGAAAATACTATTTTTGTTGTGGAATTTATTGGTCCGATTCTTACCCTTGAAATGCAATAACTTAACCATTCTCACTTCAAATTGATTCAGTTAAATTTGCTATAATTCATTGCATTGCGGAAAAATTGAAAATGAATAAATCTTTTCAGTTCCTATACTTGAACTGTTAACAAGTTTCTTTTTACATTTGTTCCACACCACAGATCCTTGAACTTCGAATCGATTCTGGAATTTCATGGGAGACATTCGTCGTGCACTCGGTCTCCATAAAGGGAGGATTAAAAATTGCTGGTTTGACTCGTTCCGCTCCCGTCCTTAACTACATCCATACATTTCAAGTGAAGTAAAACTAACGAGGAGCAAGCGTGAAAATCGGATTGTTGGGGCGTTTCGTTCATTGAAGATGCAGGGCGTATAAATTGGGTGGTTTTTTGTAGTACAGGGTGACTGACTGGACCATTGGATAATGGATGTTTTGGATCACTCCATTCAGAAAAAAAATTATCCTACTCATTTTTTGGTAGAGATATTTCATTAGTACTTCGCTCACCTCAGTTCATCTGTAATATCATGAAATACTTTTGACCATATACCTAAAAATTTTTGCTAAGTATAAAGCTCTTTATTTCTTCTTTCCATCTGTTTCGCTATAAATTCTACCAAAGTGCTTCCTTGATAGCTTGGTTCGACTTATTCCTTCACCGGTGGAGAAATTACGATAAAAGACTTGAGAATGGTGAAAAGTAATGAAGTGATGACAAAGTAATCAAGTTTACTACTTCCGGTCTATGTCTATGTCGCTGATTCAGTTGAATGATCCGTCCTTTAAAAAAACACTGACAGTAGTTATTCGTTTGTTTGTAGCAATATATGATATCTTTCAAAACACATAATTACATATATGGTAGCAGAAGTGAGATAACTATATAGTATTAATGTAACCACGACCATATGGAGGCGACTGCAGTTACATTGATAAGTTTTTAAGTCTAGGTAGGTACCACCTGAGGTGTTCATATGGAATCTACGAGAGGACAAAGCTCTTGAATAATGATAATGATAATAATAATAATATACTTCATTGTCATTAAGAATAAATGGACAAAGCTTGTGAAAAATACATACAAATGTAATTATAAAAATATAAAATGTGAATATATAGAAAAATATAAAAAGTAAAGTTAGAACATACACCATAGTTCAACATCGAAATTTTATCTCAACATGGTTGTGTACAGACTTGTTCAAAAATATTATCAACTCTTATATAATAGACATATAAACATATATACTGTTATAAAATGACTCAAAAACAACAGTGTATGGAGATTTTCAAAACATCACAGAAAAATTCAGATACAGGAATACAGCGAGGTCACCCTATACATGTATTGAAACCCACAGACTCGACAGGAAACAAGGATGAAAAAGTGGGAAATTTGAAATTCAAGATTTGTACATGAAAATTCATTGAAATTCGAAAAACAGATAACCGATATAGGTTTTAAATAAATGTCAGATGAAATAAAATTGATATCTGTGATGAAAAATCTAATTGTTATTATTTAGGAATGATGAAAAANAGTAGTTTCAAAGTGTGATTCAATTATAATCTTTATAACTATCTCTTTCTCTGTTCTCTATATGGCAGTAAATAGTTATATCTCAGAAAAAATAATTTTCTTAGAAGAGCTGAAAATAAAATGAAGATATTGTGTTACTAAATCGAACACAAAGTTTTTTCACAGTAGATGTAAACTCTTGAAACTTCATTTATCATTTTATCATTTATCATCAATAGGTGAATTATTCTGATTAAGATGAACAATCTCTGTTCAATATATTGCTCAATATATTGCTCAACATATGATCAGTTAAAACAGATTTTTTGAAAGATTGTTTCATTTTCTTCTTTGATATATGGTAACATTTTCCGTAACATAACAAACTTAAGTGAGCTAGCACTAGCTAGCTCACTTAAGTTTGGAGCCCTGTTAGCACACTTTCCAATAAAAGAAATCGAACTCGATTCCTTTATTGACTATTGACAGTTGACTGCCACTTAGTTTTTGGATGGAAAGGATGTCATCATCCACATATATGTCTTATTTATGAAAAAAAAAGTAGAATAAAGATAAAGATTTGTTATATTTGAATTGTCAAACGATGGTAACGGATAGAGAAGGAAACGGATTATGACAGTTTAAAAAAAAATTCGTATTACTGACACCCCGAAACTAAAAATGTATATGTTACAGGAGGATAGTATCTCCGATTCCTGATTCACTGATGGTAGATTCAAATTCATCCTGAACCGGCTTTTTTTCTTGTGATGATTTTTATAGTTGGTTTGGATTAATTCTGCTTCATCCATGGCAGATTGATATGTGGACTATTATGGTGTTTTCTAGGTGACTCGAACAGTTATTATCATAGTGTACTTAAAACTAATGACCATAGCAGTAAAAACAATATATATTACAAAAAATATTTTCAGTTCTCATACTTTCGTTATGATACAGACTTACCTTTGATACATGTTTGACCAAATTTTTTCAAGAATATTTTTTCGTTCAACTTTTAAGAAAAACGTCACGTCATCAACCACATAGGTTACTACTTGGCGGTGAGACGTTCCCTCTGAATCGTTGAAAGCTTTATCGTCCTGGCGTTGACAGCTCGAGATCCCACAAGACTCCCGAAAGAAAATTCGAAACGCCTGAAAGGTACGGACAGGAGTTACCCGCGGCGTTAGATGTTCATGCGTACCGCGTGCCCGGTCTTGCGTGTCCTGCATTATCCTGCCGGCTCTTGCGAAAGGACTCGCCCTAAAAAATATGTGCACGAACGCTAGTCGGTTTTGTTACGTGATACGAATACATTCGGGATCAAGCTCATATACGCAGACTGAAGGATGATGCAATGAGTGGGACTAATTGAATGGGTCGAATACGCTGTTGAATATTGTTTGGAAAAACAGAGGCTTTTCAGACTGTTTGCTTTAGACAAGAGTGAATTTTTGTTGGGTTGATTACAGTTTACATACAAATTCTATGAAAAATATACTTACTGCTGTCAAGAATTTTAATTGTAACTGTGTAATTGCTGTGAACGATCACTTTACTGGACCAGAATCAGCAGTCAACATGAAGAAGGAATGTGCAGACATTGAATAAACAAATGCTGATGGCAAAATGGAAAATATTCTATTTTCCAGTTTTGAATATGGTTTTACAGCACACAAAGGAGACGATGTAAGTAGGTCTAAAGTGTACTGCAAGTCTACTGCAATCTGTGAAAGTTTAATACGTCTCATACCTATTCAACTCTACCAAATAAATCCAGGTTCACAACGAAGCAGATTACTTCGTTTGGTAAGTGATCTTTCAGGTCAGGTGGCAACCTGATCCGATTCGCGTCGGAGTGTGCATAGAGTACATGTACTGAATTACCTACTGAAAAATTAACTCTTTCCATGGCTACAGATTACTTACTACCCCCACCACCCAGAAGCCATTCTATTGATCCTTTCAGGTATCCTGTAGGCATCCGGGCTGAGATCCTATTGAAGTTGTCGGATATTCAAGGTACAAGACTACTACCTTGATGCCCTCAGCAACGTTTTCGTATGAGGTCATCTGTTGGTCAACTATACATTAGATTCAACCATGCAGGGCATTTCCACCTTTGGTTTGGGTGAACCATCGTTTGACCATAAGCATTTACAGGACCTGTTCGGGAAGGCCGTATGCTTCTGTTACACGAGAATCCAGTGTTAATCAGATTCAAAAAATATACGCTCTTGTGGAGGCGATAAGTAACTTCCTGGCTACATAACCCAAAGTCTATTCAAGAGTTGGGAAACTGTGAAGCTCTTGCTCTTGATTCGATGTTACAAACGGATGAGTTAGGTCGGTTCGCCAACCTTTGTAAACCAAGATCAGAAGCTAGATATGTGATAAGCTCTGTCTCTCAGTCCTTCGTTACAGGGAGGACTGTTGGAGTTGTTTAGCCAACGTCCATGTTTTCTCTATACACAGTTTCGGATTTTCTATATGGCTCATACACGAGTAGCTAGAGAAAAAAGGGGCATCACCATGATAAGGCATCCTTGTGATGAGGTATCATTCAGGACGAGAGATCATTGAGAGGGTTTTCATTCATCTTCCCAGGACAGGAAGAGGATGTGAAACAGACCACAAAAGCAATCAAAAGAAATAACAAATAAAGAAACTTTGGAAAATCAATGGCATCAACCGAACACACACACACCCACACATAAGGCTCATCATAGAACATGAAACATACTTATTGAGTTTCATTGAAACTATATCTATAAAATTGAAATAATTTTGAGAACTGAAACGCCCATC
>NW_019295870.1:0-11997 GCF_000500325.1 Leptinotarsa decemlineata
TAATTTATAACAAAGCAAAATTGTATCGTAACAGTGTAACTGAATAAGTGTGAAACATTCAAGGTGGTGATTCCTCATCGAAAAAAAGGTGAGATTTTTCATATAAAGAAACTTCATTGGAGCATCCCTTGTTAAGATACAGCCCCTTAAAGGGGGTACATAAAATTTGTATAACAATTATTTTCACAAGCACTGAAAAAGTTACAATATTGAAATTAACCCGACGTTTTGTACTACATAAAAGACACTTAGCCAGAAATTTATTTGGTTTACCCCATGGTTGTTAGGAGTGGAAAACGCAACCCCTAAAATTTATTTCCAATGTAACTTTTTGTCTTATTATTTGTTTGACATTTAAAAATTTATTTCAGATAGCCTGTTTCATTCCAAACAGAAAATGTCTCTTGGGTTAACTGCCCAAACTAAACCAGTTCGCAGCAAAAAATTATTTTATGAACAACTACAGAGATACATAGTCATAAATGCGAACTGGATTCATTGTAATTTTGTAGTTAGTACCTGCATTAAACGATTGAAGGGTAATAAACAAAACTAATTTATCATTAATAGAACACGCAATATGTAGAAATAATATTAAATGCTCAGACATTACGCATGCGTCTAGACGTTGGCGCACTGAACCCCGTATTCGCTCAAATATTCCTGGAGTCTCTCTGATTACCCTGCACGGTTCCTCAAGTCCTCTAATGCTGTAAATGGCCCCAAATAGAGAAATCGAGAGGTTTGAGATCCGGGATCGAGCGGGCCAGTTCTGTGGTCCTCCTCTACCTATCCACTGATTTGCATATGTTTCAGTTGAATACTGACGTGCTACTTGACTAAAATGGGCGTGAGCCCCATCATGCATAGAAAACATTTCCCGTCTGATGCCCAAAGGAACTTCCTCCAGCAGTACTGGTTGCACTTCTCTTAAAAATTGAACGTATGCCTCACCATTTCATCGAGAAGGTAAAAAATGAGGCCAAATAAAATCATCCCCAATAACTCGAGCCACACGTTAAGAGAAAACTGTTCTTGATGGTTAGTTTCGACAACACCGCGAGGGTTTTCATCAGCCCATATGTGGTAATTAATAATATTGTCCCGAGAAAAAGTACATTCGTCTGTGAATTCTATCGTCTTCAGAAAGTCACAATTTCTTCTAATCATTTCCAGCATCCAATTGCAAAATTCAAGTCTCGCGGTAACAGTGCCTGTACTCGTTGCAAATGATAAGGGTATAAGAGTTGTTTCCTTTAAAATTCGAAATACCATCATATGATCAACATTCAGCTGGAAAGCAATCTTTCTAGTACTGATAGTAGGTTGTTCTTCAATCAAATTAAGTACTGCTTCCTCAAGCTGTGGTGTTCGCACTTCTCGATGGCGACCACAATACTGCGTTCTTTTGTCGAATAAACCATATTCTCGTAATCGTTGATGAAGTCGAGCAAAGATTCTATGTGAAGGATGCTGCTGACTTGGGCTACCCCCATCTTTGAATTTTTAAATACGGACCTGTATTTTTTGTTGTAGTTTTTGGATCATAGACGTTCACTCCATACTGAGAAATTGAATTTAATTTTATATTTCGGAATGTTTCGGTAATATTCGATTATAATTGTGTGAATTATTCCTTTTTGAATTACGGCCCTGGGCATTGGTTGACTTAGTTGAATAAAAACATAATACCAACTTTCACGTCTCTCTATGTATTGTAGAGTTTTTCGAGAGTTTTTTTATTTTTAAGTACCTATTCATATTTTTTCCCTTGCTCTGAGCGTTTTCTACAATGAACTTCGAATAAGAAAACCTTTTATGATTATTATTAAAAATGATAGCAATAATAACATCCATTACGAACACTATAATTGTAATGAAAATTGAAATGAAGTAATTTATACAGGTATCCAAATAAATTATTGGCGCAATAAATGTTCGAATGGGAGTCAGGATGTGGAGTGTACTCCAGATCACTAAGCCTAAGGATTAAGTGGGGAATGAAAAAAAATAACAGCATGGTCCAAACAGAACTGGCTGGTATCTCAATCGCCACAAAAGAAATAACCAATAAATGAATTTCTGGCAAAAACATAACAATCTGCACTGATAGCAGACAAGCACTATTAGCCTTGAACAGACAGCGTGTTACTTCAGGGCTAGCACTAGAGTGCCACCAAGATTTAGCCAAAGCCTCGGTAGATAATAACATTATCCTGAGGTGGGTTAAAGGGCACGACAGGAGTAAAGGTAATCGCATTGCCGACTCTTTAGCCAAGGAAGCGGCTGGACTAAGAATTTTAGGACCCAGTGGCACCCACGGCCTGATGACTTCGACAATTGCGGAACTAGTCAAATGTCACACCCATGCTCAATCTTTAAAGAGATGGGATGAAATCAAAGGATGTAACCTTGCCAGGATCACCTTGGGCGACCCTGGGAAGCTGGCGCCGAAGAAATATCTGGCGATGACCAGGAAAAATCTACGCCTTACAGTAGGATTTCTGACTGGCCACTGTCAGCTAAGGAAACACCTACATAATATGGGGCTAGTGGACACACCTCTATGCAGGATGTGTGAACAGGAAGATGAGACTGTCAGGCATGTCCTGTGCGAGTGCCCGGAGTTATCGTCAATAAGAGAGTGTGTGTTCGGCGAGTCTTGGCCTACACCTGCCGATATAAAGGCGATGTCTCCCAGCGACCTGTCCACCTTCCTGGAAAGGACAGGATGGACAACGACCTACGAGGACAATTCCTCGGGAGGATGTACAATGGGTCACATGTGGCCTAAGTGCGTGGGCTTACACTCACTCTCCCTACTCTACAGATACAGAATTGGTAGCTAAAGCATGTGTTTTTCATAGATTTCGAATCATAGTAGGATCATATTAGACAATGGAAGTCCTAACTAATGAAATTCACCATGAAACATTGTCAACCACTTTCAAACATTTTACTGCATGTTCATTCCGTTGTTCATACCTTCTATCATAATAATTTCCAATAATCTACAATCGTATATGGACTTTTCGGTTACCATCATTCACATTCGACTGTTTTTTACGGTAAGTTTGAAATTTCAGCTAGATGATAAGTTTCTGGTTTATCCCTTCATCGCAAAACAAATACTTATTTACCCTACAAATTCCCAGAAAATTACTCATTTTCGACTCATGAACATTTCATGGTTGAAAATAATATCTTCTCTTCAAAAAAAAAAACGAAAGACCTCAAGTTTTACCTGCGAAATATTCATTTTCACTATTTCATACATGAGGAATTCAATAACATACTCAATTTACTGAATTGAGTAATTTCAGTTGTTCCTAGAATACATCAATAATACAGTATCGGTTTATGAGAAAACAAGTTCAGTAATGATCTATTCAAATTCAATTGGTCATTTGCGGCATATTTTCCCCCCACCAGGGGGAAAATATGCGGCAAAGACACGAGGGTGATATTCAAGGTTGATTCAGGGATTTGACCTCGATTGACCTCGATGATGATCAAGGTTGATGAACAGTGTGACCTCGAACGACCTTCATCATGACTAATCAAGGTCATATGGCGTAGTTCAAGGTCATTTTTCAAAAAATGGTTGTTCTTCCTATTTCTACGCCATTAAATTGATGTCCATTCGACCACTGATAAGAATAAACAAAGATATCTTGTTTCCATTTGGTACATTATAGTGTGTCCAAACAAATATTTTTTACGAAATAAATTTATGTATCCATTTTTCTAAATAGAAAATTATTTTTCCCATTGGATGCAGAATTTTCCCATAAATCGTGCAATATCAAACCAAACAAGATTGAATGAAAAAACATTAAGAATATTACTATTTTTTTTCATGTTATGGTGTATATTCATGAATTCAGGGCTGAAGTTCTAGATATTTGAATTTGTCAGTTGACAAATCTTGTTTGGTTTGATATTGCACGATTTATGGGAAAAATTCTGCATCCAATGAAAAAAATAAATTTCTATTTAGAAAAATGTGATTGATACATACATTTATTTCGTAAAAAATATTTGTTTGGACACACTATAATATACCAAATAGAAACAAGATATCTTTGTATATTCTTATCAGTGGTCAAATGGACATCAATTTATTGGCGTAGAAATAGGAAGAACGACCATTTTTCGAAAAAAATGCTTATTCAAGGAAAACTATTGAACCTAGCAATAAGAAATACTTGATGAAATTTGTAGAGGATTCGTTGGCGCTCCTCATGGATCAATAATATACAGGATGTTCCATTCAAAATAAGGAAGATTCTGCAAATTTTTATTTACAATATGTGGCAAGCGGTTTTTCATACCCTGTATATCACAGGTCGACCTCAGATATATTGTTTGAGAGAGCTACCACTGTAGAATATTTGACAAAAAAAAATCAATTGGACTTGGCACAACTTTATAAATTGAAATATTCTGAGTGACGAATATTGGATAAAAACTTATCATGCTAGAAATATCGAAAACCGCCAATATTTTCGAAGTGACAATATTCATAAAGTGTTATTTTCTATGTAGAAATCGAAAAAGTGATAAAAAATATAGGTTGCTATTCAATAAAACAAAGTTGGGATCCGCCCAGAAAAAATTTGAACACTCTGTGTGACCGCGAATATATTGATCTTGTTGAGCTCATGCAATGAGATGATATTATAGAAATTTAGATTCCTATCTGTTTCCTAAATTGAGATATGGAGCACAGCGCCACTGTTGCAGGACCCTACATGTCCGTGAAAAAAGTACTCACTTTTTTTCCGGGAAAAAAAGTAATTTCATAAAGAGTGACATTTTGTTACCTGTCATCAGAGATAAAATGTCAACTTTTTTCCCGTCACAAGAAAAAATAACCTAATTCCTACACCTTTCTTAGGTAAAAAAGGTACACTTCCCCAACAACGTTGGAGGTGATCGTTTTCGAGATATTTACAATTTTATATATCGATGCATATTACTTAGCTCCGCTAAGTGAAGTTGCTAGGTCTCGTGGTGGATCTCGTCAAAATAAACGATTTTCTTCTTTAAAATATTTATCGAAAAGACATTCGTTTTTGAGATACATGTTGTTGACATTTTTCAAAACAAGATTGGTTCTTGTCATGGTTTTTTTGCAATTTTACTTAATGTCATCAAACATTTTATAGAAAACAGTTGTCTATTTTGACGAGATCTACCATATACTTAATTTTTGTAATTTTCTCAGCAACTTCACTTCATATGCAACCATATGAAAAATTGTAAATATTTCGAAAACGACCACCCTCCAGAGTTGTTGAGGAAGTGCACCTATTTTACTTGGAAAAGGTGTTGGAATTAGGTTTTTCATGAAAAATACCAAATCTAGATGTTACCTGAAAATTAATACGAAGAAAAACGGGGTTTTTTCTACGCCAGAAAAAAACCCGGGTACCAAATTTCGTGTAAATAACTCATAAAAAATTCAATTTCAACACTCTGTATCACCGAAACGAAGCATTTTTGGACACAAGTTTAAATAGACTCTTTTCTCACAATTGCCTCAGGAATTCGTCAGTTGAATATTTTAACGTACTTATGATATACCCTGTGTAAATTAACTTATCCTAACGTATATATTGTTCAAACTGGCAAAATAAGTTGAACATGTCTTTGACGGAAATTTCGACATTTTACACGTTGATAATTAAAGGTTTAGAACTAAAGTATTTGAAAACAATGAAAACTAATAAATTTTAAAATTTAAACATTTTTCTGAATGACCAATTGAATTTGAATAG
Source organism: Leptinotarsa decemlineata (assembly GCF_000500325.1). Taxonomy (NCBI): domain Eukaryota; kingdom Metazoa; phylum Arthropoda; class Insecta; order Coleoptera; family Chrysomelidae; genus Leptinotarsa; species Leptinotarsa decemlineata. Next base: position 5,784 of record NW_019295870.1, read on the forward strand.
ATCATTACTGAACTTGTTTTCTCATAAACCGATACTGTATTATTGATGTATTCTAGGAACAACTGAAATTACTCAATTCAGTAAATTGATGTTATTGAATTCCTCATGTATGAAATAGTGAAAATGAATATCTCGTAGGTAAAACTTGAGGTCTTTCGTTTTTTTTAAAGAGAAGATATTATTTTCAACCAACTCAGTTATATTGGAAATGAAATGTTCATGAGTCGAAAATGAGTAATTTTCTGGGAATTTGTAGGGAAAATAAATATTAGATTTGCGATGAAGGGATAAACCAGAAACTTATCATCTAGCTGAAATCTCAAACTTACCGTAAAAAACAGTCGAATGTGAATGATAGTAACCGAAAAGTCCATATACGATTGAAGATTATTGGAAATTATTATGATAGAACGTATGAACAACGGAATGAAGAAGCAATAAAATGTTTGAAAGTGGTTGACAATGTTTCATGGTGAATTTCATTAGTTAGGACTTCCATTGTCTAATATGATCCTACTATGATTCGAAATCTATGAAAAAACACATGCTTTAGCTACCAATTATAATTTTATTTATTCTTTCATAGATTTCGAATCATAGTAGAAGCATTTTAGACAATGCAAGCAATAAAATCAATTCCGGAAGATCAAACGGAAGATCCTGTAATAGATCAAAATCTTATGACTCTAATACAAATAACTCACAAGCATAGGTTATTTACGGTAGAATAAACGACCTAAGTATATATTTCAGAACTTCAATTATCAAATTACTACATTTATTGCTTCGGCGAATATTTCACGCAACCCAAGAGTACATTTTTTCGTAATGACGTCGTAAATTTTTTATGCGTAAGTTGATATCATTGGCTCGCTAGATGGTCGCTGTGATTAAATTATTAAGTGTATAGCTGTTGGCGTCCGCCGTCTTGGATTCAGTAATACATACAAACTGAATGGTGACAAATTCATAGCTGCTCATTCTGCAAATAAGGGACTTTTAGATGATATTAACAAATATACAATCTTATTATGACTGCTATGATTTTTATTACTATATGTTTGATGAAATTCACCGATAGTTGATGGAAATCCATAAGTAACACTTCAATGTGAGAAAAGTAGATCTGCAAGCTTATGCATTCACGACATGGATCCTGCCATCTTGACAGGATCCATGTCATGAATGGTAGCTTCAAATATCCTCCAAAGCACGATGGACGTTGTTCACAGGTGGTGCCTGTGGGAGCAGATGTCTTGTCAACCCCAGCAAAACTATGATAAATCTCTTCACCAGGAGGACAAAATTGGACGGTTCGACGTCACTTTCCCTCAATGGTGAGGTAATTCCATTTGGAACAGAGGTGAAATATATTGGCATTTTTCTTGATAAAAACTCAACTGGAACGCTCACGTAGAAAAAGTTTTACACGAAACCAGACTGTCCTTATGAACATGTAGAAGGATTTGAGGTGAAATTTAAGGTTTGGGTCCCAAACAAATCAATTGTATTTATGTGATGATTATCACACCATTGATCACTTATGAAGCAATTGCCTGGTAGCCGAAGGTTTTACAGAAAACGGCACAGGCGAAGCTCTCTGGCTTACAGAGACGGGCGGAGGTCTCTGGCTTACAGAGTCAGAAGAATCTGTCTGGGTTATAGAGACAGGCTTGTCTGGCCATCGGTGGTGCTATCAGTCCCACACCGTCAGTGAGCATGGATATCCTCCTAGATCTATCTCCTATCTACATTTTTTTGAAGAGAGGCTAGATGGACTGTATATAGACTTGTGCACATAACCAATTGCACAAATTGATTTAATGCGGGGTACAACAGACTGCTGGTTGACACTGGAAGTCACAGCATTCTGGCAATGACCTCTGACTTTATACTTCCAACTGTCAAGTACGAACTGCCTTATAAAGTACTGTTCCCGATTAGAAAGGCTGGATCCTCCGGGAGGAATAACCTTTAGGTTCTGGTGCAGGTGATTTCACTCGCAGACCCAGAACAAAGATATCAACCTGCCTAGTAATCTATGCGAGTGTATTTTAAGAGAAAATTCACGCTATTGAATTGTGTGCGGAGAATTTGAAAGAATCCAACCTCATACACAAGTCAATAAAAATATTCTCGGACAGTCAAGGGGCGTTGGAAACTGCCAAAAACGATTCTCCTCAATAGGAAGACTTTACAGATTGTCTCTGGTCTGAAAGGCAATGATGACTCCCTTGCAAAGTGGCGGCTGCAAGCAGGTTCATCGGACCAAAACCTGTCATTGGCATTACTTTAGGCTTTGCCAAACAAACATTGAACACCTGGATGGCAAGAAGATTTATGGACTTATGGCAGTTTCCTTCAGGATTGGTTCACTCCAGGGCGTTTATTTACCATTCGAAGCTTGATACCAAACAGTTTTTGGACTACAGTAGAAATGAACTACGGTGTCTAACAGGCCTTCTCACAGGTCACTGTCATTTGAATCATCATATGCAGAGACTTGGACTGTCGGATGACAGTGTGTGTCACCTCTGTTTGGAAAATGGTGACACAGCAGAGCACATAATTTGTGCCTGTCCCGCTGGGACCAAATCAGGTTTTCAGAGTTTGGCAGGACCACATTCTTACCATCTGACCTGAAAGACCACCCACCATAAAAACTAATCGGCTTCGTTAAGAAGCTGGGTTTATTTGGTCGAGTGTGAATAGGTGTGAGCCACACTAAACCCTTGCGGTTTGCGGTGGAAGGTCGAATAGACCCACTCACTTTCGGCAAAACCTAACCTAACACTTCAATGTAAGATTTTCACTAGACCGTTTACAAAACCGCAACACGTGTTTCGCTACACAATAGCAATATTCAGATCAATTAGTTGAAAAAGTAATACAAAAAAATTGAGAAAAAAAAAGATTATGAAATTTAAAGAATATACCAAAGTCTCTATCGACAAAGCTCTTCAGGCCATCTGGAGACGGCTATTTGGAAACAATGATTTAGAAGCCACAACGAATTGAATATACTTCAATTTTTCACATTTTATTGATATATCATCTGATTTTAATAACATTTTTTCCAACCATGATATCAATTCAAGGTCAAAATACATCTTAACAGTTAATGGTCTTTGGTTATTTGTTTTGATTTTTTCTTATCCGTTTTGACTTTTTCCTAACGCATACGGATATTCTGGCCCATTCAATACAATAGAAAAATTGTCAAATTGTTATTCAAATTTCATGAAGGAACCATAAAATTGACCATAAACTCTTTTCATTTTCAAATAAATTGAGGAATTAGTGGTTTTTCATAAGTAACTGTTCGTTTCAACTTTTATTGTCTATCAATATTGACAATCCATCAGACCTTCTAATAGTTAAACTTGGTTCAATAAAATTTGCATGCAAGCAATAATTCCCCTCACAGATGGCATACATATCACTTGCTGTCACGTTTGTTGATGAACAAAATTGATTCAGAAACTGTATTTCTCATTTTAATTTTCACTTTATTTTTCTACAACAGATTTTTCCATTTTTCCCAATTAAAAATATAAACCGATTGCTCTAAGTTACTAAGACCATATTGACAGAATGAACAATATGAACTTTATTTATTTATTTATTTATTTATTCTAAATTCGGGACACATACAGGTAGAAGAACCCAAACAAGTATCCACTAAAATACAGATTGTGCTAACTAAACTGGCGTTCAACAGGTAAATGATCTAAATGCTTAATCTAAAACATAAATGATTAAAAATTGAATATTTTCCTTATGTTACTTTTATACATTTGTAAGGACATGGAGAAAACGTCCAAATTGGAACAGTATCTGTTGAATGAGTCTGTAATTCTATTTATTGGAGAGTTTTTCCCCACATTGGTGTTATATGTGGAAGTAGCTAATAAATATTTATTCCTTGTGTTTCTCTGGGGTACATGAAAGGACATCATTGCTATCAACTCAGGCGAGTCAATAAGATTCGTTAAAATTTTATAGCCAAACACTAGATCCGAAGTGATTCTCCGTTGTTCTAGAGGCTGAATGTTATAATAGTTACGGATTTGATTAATACCGTGAGTTACATAGACATTAGTGATTCGGTAATGAAGATGTCTAACAAACCTATTTTGCAGTCGTTCTAAACGCAATTTGAATGTATTATAGCAAGGATTCCATATAATGCTAGCGAAATTCAACTTGCTATAAACAAATGCATAATAGATAGTTTTCATAGCGGCTTCGTTGTTGAAGTCTCTGCACATTCTATTGAAGAAACCCAGTGTTCTGTTGCTTCTATTTATGACATATTCAACATGGCGATTGAAATTCAATTTTGTGTCAAAGTATACACCAAGGTCCTTGATATATTCTACTCTATTTAATGCAATACTATTCAACAAATACTGAAACAATATGGGTGAATGATTTCTATAAAACGAAATACATGTACATTTTTCCACGTTGAGTTTCAGCTTATTCATATCACAATATATTACAAATCTAGCAAGGTCTTCCTGAATTTTCAAACAGTCTCTTATAGAGGTAATTTTTTTAAATATTTTCAAGTCGTCCGCATATAACAAAATATTAGAATGAAGGAAACAAGACTGTATGTCATTTATGAATACTAAAAACAACAGTGTACCCAGGTGTGAGCCCTGAGGTACCCCTGAGGTAACCACGAAGGGCGTCGACTTGAATCCATTGATGCTAACAAGTTGACTACGATTAAATACATAAGAGGACAGCCACCTAAGAAGATCGCCCTGTACACCAATTCCAGCAAGTTTCGACATGAGTATGTTATGATCAACCTTGTCAAAAGCCTTGCTGAAATCAGTATACAGTGAATCAACTTGTTCACGACTGTCCAGTGCACTCGAGATATATTCGGTGTAAGTGACTAAATTTGTTTCGATGGAACGTTTAGCGAAGAAACCATGTTGAATGTCACAGAGTGAGGTCTTTAAACTATAAAATAGTGAATCATGAACTATGCTTTCAAATACTTTACTGAAAATAGAGAGTTTACTTATACCCCGATAGTTATTGACTAGATTTCTACTGCCTGAGTTTTTATATATCGGGACGAGAAGAGCCGTTTTCCAAAACTTTGTGAAGATACCAGACTGAATAGATGTATTGAAAAGTTTACAGAGTGGGTGGCATAAACTGACTGCAAAGTTTTTAACAAAATACGATGGATAGCCGTCGATTCCTGCACCTTTATTGACGTCTAATGTGTTCATTTTTCTAAGCACTAATTTAGGAGTGAAATGGATAGAATGAATCAAATTGTTGTTGCTAAGATGCGCGAAGAAATTATAAGATTGTTGATATGGACTATAAACAGAACGAAAGTAGTTGGCAAAAAGTATACAAATGTCTTTGGCGTTATCTGCAATGGTATCATTAAAATTCAATTTATTAGGAATACCTACTCCATTTCGACAACTTGACGCGTATTTCCAAAATTTCTTCGGGCAGACTTTGATATCTGTTTGAATATTATCAATGTATGCTTTGTAATTTTTGAAGATTAGATTCTTGCTCTTATGCCTGAGTATTTTAAATTCCTCATAATAATACTGATAGCCATACTTCTTCCATTTTTTATGCATCAGGTTTTTGCGTTTTATACAGTTAACAGTATCGATAGAGAAATATAGAGGGAACCTCTTATTCCTAATAGTAACCTCGGGAACATACAATCTAGTACCTTCCTCAAGAGCTTCATAGAACTTTGTTACCGCTTCGTCAATCGAGAGGTTGGTAAAGAGCTGTTCCCAGTCGCGATTATGAAAGTAATTATTCAACTCATCATAATTTGCTTTCTTATAATTAAAAAATTTTTCAATGTTGGTATTAAGTGGGTACATTTCTTGGTAATATATATAAAACTCAATAGGTGGATGATAAGAATCGGCCCTCACCAAAGAAATATCACTCATTTTCAAATCCGTTAATTCAACATTTACTGAAAAAACTAAATCTAATGTTCTATCATCGATATTTCGCACATAATTATATTGGGAGAATTCACCAAAAGAAAGAAGGTCAATCAGAGGAGCATTAGTATTATCAGTATTTGTTGGGATGAAAAAGGTGTTACATGGACTGGGCATCCAGTTAATATACGGAAAATTAAAATCACCAAATATAATTATTGAGTCTCCTGAAAGTTCATCAAGGTTCTCTTGGAGTT
>NW_019295871.1:0-15137 GCF_000500325.1 Leptinotarsa decemlineata
GCAAAATCTACTGCCAAAATCAAATTTCACATAAAACGATAAATAAAAAAGTTTCCCATTTGATGCGGACTTTATCGGTGACACTGTATATAGCCGCAGTGTCAGTGACTATGACTGGAATTTTGATACGGCGACCTATACATGATGTTTTTATTGCTTCAAAGTTGTTTTTTTTTAAATTTTGTTGTTTGATGTTCCAAAAAAGTACATTAGTAGTAATCAGACAAAAGTTATTTTCTTTATTGTATATCCTATATGAATTTTTACAATCGTCATCAATCGAACACATTTCCAACAAACTTCATTTTTTTATACTGCGGAAAATTAAAAAACCCAAAACATCGACCAATACAGAATAATTGAAATTTCTAGAAATTTGCGAATATAAAATCAAAATGCATATTCTTACTTTAGGAACAAAATGAAATTTAAGAAAAATCAACCTTCAGTAAAAAAACCGTAGCGAACATCTGTTCCAGGTGTATACAGATATTTTGTTGATTTCGATGTTAACGTACCTAGCTTCCACTTCTTACGAATATTTTTGATTTATTACTACCTGAAAAGCAATTGGACAATAGAGTCACGGGGACGAGGAATCTTTTGTTGGTACTCATCAAAATCTTTCGAGTCTATATAATACCAAGTTGGATACCTACTCTCTTTACTCTGCCTAGANTACATATATATATGTCCCAGAACACTACCTTGAGGCACACCATATTCAATATTTTCTTCTTGACTGAGGGCATCATCTACCTTTACGGTCTGCTGGCTATTTGTGATAATAGGACGTGACTCACGGCTTTTGATAGGTCGATGAAAATACATAGACAGGACTTGTTCTCATTCAAAGCATTATTTAGTTTTGTGGTTACGGCCAGGATTGCATCTTCTGTCGAGGTGTTTTCTTTGAAATCAAACTGCTTGTCAGATAAAATTTTATATTTTTCAATATACGTAGTCAAACCTTTTCTTTGTTGATTTCTCGAAAAGTTTCGATAAGTGCGTTAATATTGATATGGGTCTGTAATTGTCTACTCTTGTTTTATCCCCCTTTTTATGAAGTGGTATTATAATGGAGTTTTCGAAGGCAGACGGCCATATATCATTTTCTATGCATTTATTGAGTATGTAAGATGATGGTTTCATAAAGAAATCTCCAATAATTTTGAGAGTTTCAGTTTTAATTCCATCAATTCCAACTGATTTCTTATCCTTCAAATCTTTCAATATCGTAATCAGTTCGTTTTCGTACGTAGGAAACGAATTTGCAGTGATATTTCTCTTCAGAATATAATTCTGGTCTGTGGTAATTTTATCGGCGAGTATTTTTCCGGGTTTTGCAAATTTTTTATTGAATTCGTTGACAATTGCTAGTTTTGTGGGTTTAATTCTCAGAAGGATGAATGTTGAAGTTTTTTGTTTCCAGGATGGTATGTATATGAAAAGTTTCTATGTAGCTAACAAATAAATCACCAAACCATGAATAATTTTTAATGGCATGCAAGTATTCTTACATTAACGCATTGTTGGGCACATGAATAAAATAGTCCAATAAGATGAAAATTCAGAAATCCAATAGAATCAATTATTTACCGAGTAACACCAGAAATGTAACTCCCGATGGAAGAGTTTTTCATTTTCATTTCAGCCATTGAATAATCAAGTACAACTGCAAACATATGATAAAAACAATATATGATCATTCAATGACTCCTTCCGTGCCCATACAACTATTTCTAGAACTACAGAACCAGAAAACTTATCAAAAAAGAAATCAAATCGTTTGTTCAAAAATAAGTATGCAAAATTATCAGGCCTATAAACAAACAACTCATAATAGCAAAAGTATCAATACTGATTTCTATGTAACTACAGCTGTAGTTACATAGTTCAGAATTCATCTGAAGGAAATGCTGATGATTTCAGATCTGACAAATCTGTTCTTCCTCAACCTCATACTTAAAAAATAGCTCTGAAGTATTGTAACTGAATCTTTCAGTAGACATCAACCTAATATCCTTTGAAGCATTAGAGGAGGTACAATCAACGAGTGTGAAGTGTCATAAACATTCTTTTAGTATTCTTTCAAGACGCATATTTATCACAATGTCGGTGTTTGTAAACCCTAGGAAAACCTGGTTTCACCTGTTTTCACACGAATAGGTCAGAAGGATGTATTCAAAATTGCGAGATTTTGGTGGATTATTTTCATTGGTTACGTCATGAATACGTCATCTAAAGTGATAGTTTCTGACGTGAGTTGAAACACTTTCCGTGTAATTTTTCCATAATAACCGCAATTATCATTATCGCTGTGTGCATGTTAACGATATTGACATACACGGTATTCACAAATTGAAACATCGATGTCCAATTTGTTTCGATTTTTCACTGTAGGTACTGGTACGATAGGTTAAGTTAGATTACGTTAGCTTCAAAGTGCAGTGAGCTAATTATGAAAGATTCTGCCAGAAGTCCATAATTTTCTTGCAAACCAGGTGTTCAATATTTGTTTGGCAAAGCCAGAAGCGATAGCAATGACAGGTTCTGGTCCAATGAAGCTACTTGCAGCACCTTCCTTTGCAAAGGAGTCAGTAGCCTCACTGTTTTCCAGGCCAGTATAGCCAGGAATCCAGACCATATACAATATGTTAAGTCTTCCTATCGAGTACAGTCGTTTTTGGCAATTTGCTACCAATTTAGACGATGCTCGGTGGAGCCAAGAGCTTTCAACACCTCTTGACTGTCCGAGAATATTTTTATTGAATTGTGTATGAGGTTGGATTCTTCCAATCTCTCCGCACACAATTCACTAGCGTAAATTTACGCTTGAAATACAGTCGCATAACTTCTTAGGCAGGGTGATATCTCTGTCCCTCGTACTGGTAAGTAACATTCGATTTTTTAAGGAGAGATTGATGTCTTAGTCGAAGATATCAGGGGGGTAGCAATTGATATTTGAACTTCCAGCACCAAATAAGTCCAACAAAATTACTCATTTGTATATAATCAGAATGTATTCTTTATAGTTCTGTTCCATCATCTTGAAGCCGAGTACTGATGTGGAATGTTCAATGTTCGTTGAACTCATCTGCCCACGCGCCTGAACGTTTCTAATTCTGAACCAGTTTGTATCACAGGTTCCTGTGATGTTCGAACAACTGATTATAAGGCACCTGTATGGTGCCTCATGACCTCAGACCAATGAGCTTTATATTTTTCTCTTTACAGTCGAGATAAAAATGGTTTGAGTGTGACAATAATTTATAACTGCCAACTACATTTCGTTTCCTTGACAATAATTTTCATTCAGGCGTTGGAAAACTGCGAAATTTCTCTGGTGTTGGAGGCTCATTGTTTGCTTCATTAACTCAACGCTCTTTTCCTTTGCACACTTTGGAATGTATAACATTTTTGAAAATAAATCTACAGATGCTCTGATTTTCCATAGTGATAACGTTTCTTTCTGGGATTAGCTCTTTCATTGACTCATCAAGTCCATTTGCACACGAATTGAATTGAAAAAAATAGTAGTCGTGTTACCTAGACAGACAAATCTTCTAGGAATTTTGATTTGAGGCGATATTTTGAAGAAAAGTAAAAACTTTGGATTGTACTTCGACTTAAGTTGACACATTAACTATTTTTGTCAATGCCCTTATAGTATTTCGAGACAGCTATTCCCAAACCGTAATTTGTTCTCCAAGTCGATACCATTCCCATGCGAAACATCTTTAACTATGTTTGAGACTCTGCAACGGTATCCAGATGAATCATCCTGGATGAATAACTCTTCTCTGGAAAGTGCACCCGTAAAGAAATATTCATAAATCATTGACAACCAAAACACCAGAATATCCCTACATCAGATTCAACACCTTCTTCAATATTAGAACGAACTTGGTGCTCAAAACAGTAAACTGCTAACCAGTTCTACCTAAATTTCGCTCTACCATAGGTATATGCAGCTTTCCTTATAAAGCACAGATTAAAAATTACCTGGTAAACATACATTTCACAGTTTACCTCATATTAAGGAGGAGCTACAGAATTTTTTTCCACCAGATGACTCGTCACTTGCATTTGGCATTTTGTTAACTGCTAACTCATTTAAAACCGAAAAGTTGTATGTTTGATTATAAATGTATCGCACTTACAGACGTATTCGACTCAAACAGGCACTTTTATCAGAATCAATACTCCTGACCGCTCTGGATTGAATGATTCCGTACAGTCTATCTCGTCTTGTGTTTATAGATCTTCTGTTGGGAAAGTCGTCACTAGCTTACTGTCAAGTACATGTTCAAGAGATGGCAAAAAGTGTATGACTTTCTAGAACTTCAACTAACGTTTCCTAATATACTTGTGATATACTGTTTGGAACAGTCAAAAGACGATGCACCAAAAAATTCAACCCAGCACGTTTGTGCTGTCCACAGTGATGTGAACTGTCAGGAATATACCTGTTGGTGTTGGGAAAAAACTCCAGTAATATTCGTTTCCTAATATGACTGATAACCAGTTGGTGCAAAGCTTATTATTGAATCATCTGATAATAAGACTTCTAACGGGTGATGATCAACTGTATTGCCAAATATGCGCCAAACTAACTGACTATTATAAGACACCAAGTATATCTGAGGCACCAATCAGTCTAACAAATAACACTGATGATCTTCAAACATGACTCAACCTCTGACGGAAGCACCAAACTCTTACGAAGGTTCGAAATAGATGAACACTTCAATCTAGCAGACCACTATTATATTCTTCATGCAGTAATTGTTCACTGTGGTTCTGGCGTTGAATTTGGTCATTATTACGCCTTGGTCAAAGACGAAACGGATTGGTTTAAGTTTGACGATAGTCGAGTCACTAAATATTATGGCAATATCTTGAATCTATTGGAGGCTCAGGAGACACCCTACATTTGATTTTATGAAAGAGAGGACATTGGCAGATCAAGATCGTCAAATGATGTGATGCTGCAGGTTTTTCCGGGTTTTCCTGCAGCTGAAAAAGCAAATGCGCCACTGAAATCATTCAAGTCGCCCTGAGCGCAAATTATTTTTTGTTGTTGTTTCATGATTTCATAACTTGTATTACTTTCTTTTTTATGTTTCTATTAGATACAGTTGAAAAACAACCCTTGTTGATTTTTTACCCAGTTTTATTTCAAGCAATTATATCTTATAAATTTGGTGTTGAATCAAGTCAATATATAATTATTACAACCAATCGAAAAATACGTGTACCCAAATCTACTCTACAAATTCTTTGGGGCTTTCAATAGGCTAAACTGATTAGTTTTCCGGAGTTTGTCACACTCTTGCACGGTCTCGTGTGGTTGTTGTTATTGGCTCTTGAATTAGTTCCGGAAGACTTTCTTCAAGTATTGATAGCCGTAAACCTCTTTTAGAGTTTCTGAAGTGTTTTGATACTTATTCCTTCTGATCTTCAATATGTTATGCAGTATTCATAGTACTGCAGATCACGCAGTGCTACTAATGGTGCAGTAGATTTGAATTTTCCCCTTCCGTCTGGCCGTTGACATTGGTTGACGACAGTATATGGCTTATCAAGACAGATGTTTCAGAGTTTTAGCTTGTGACATTCAAACCACAATTGGTTAGACTGTCTCCGATGACACAGATATAACCAACAGACCAATCACACCTCAGCAAATTTTGATGCTTTATAAAGCTCCGCCCCTAAGCATACCCTTTAGCTGCTGAATTCCATCCTGAAAAGAGCCATCCGCCAGATTGGAGAACATCACTTGCAACCTTGATCGACTGGAACATCCAAAAAATATTGGAGATTTGTTTCTCTTTCATAGATACTTTCACGGGAGGTGTTCAAGTGACATGGCATATTTGATTCCACCAAGAGCGATACGTATCAGAAATACGTGACGGGGACAAAAGAACTCTTTCATTTGGAGCGTGTATGTGGAAAAAACTTCCTGAGAACGTTTTTCCAAATGAATTTGATCTGCAGCGATTCAAATCCAACGTGAATGGCACCGCTCTTAGAGTGAATTAAGGATTTTCCTGTGTTGCTTATATTCTGTCCCCAGAAAAAATCAAGTCAAAAATGTTTATTAAGCATTAGGATAAGAATACAAAATATTGCGAAAGTAAAACTCAACTTTATTTTGTTCAAACTTGCATTTGCTGTAATAACCCAAATTGAGGAACATTCCCTATTACTGAAAGAGACAAAATGTACAAAAACTTATTGAAAGACCCATTGAACTAAACACTCAAAAGTCATTTCAAAAACTATAGAAACAGACTCACACAAATTATGAGGGAAGAAAAATGTAAATACTACAGGATGAAGATAAATGAATGTAGGAAATACTAAATGCTTATGGAAAACTGTGACAGAAATATGCATGAAAACTAATATAAAAGCTATCGAAACAAAGGAAATTAATAATCAGGAAAGTCGTAAATTGCAAAATATATTTAATATTTTCAGTAATATTGATACAGATCACTTCCACAATTTCTCAGGATATAATATAAAATAATGAGACATAAGAAAATACATAAACTATTTATGTTAAATAAATGGCAATCCTTGCAATTTTTTTTATCATATGTATTTTAAATTAATATTTTTATTGTTGTCCGCCGATACTTTTAGTGCACTTTTCAACTTCTATAAACAGAAAAAATTCCCAATTTGCTGAAATGTGACACGTTCATTCATTGATGTTCACTATATCAACTATAGCAATTTTAATATTTGTTTTGTTTAATATTTCTTAGATATTTGTCGAATAATTTACACTAAAGTATTTTTTCGTCCTGAATTGAATTGTTAGATTGAATACATTCGTATTTGGTAATCTGTTTAAAAAAATCTGTTTTTCCGTTAACCAGCTATCGCACCCTCACCCTCACGAACGACAACCCTCAGAAGTATAAACTTGTGAGATCTAAGAGTTAACGGGGGAGGATTTAACATGTGATTCCCATATGAATTATGTATACCATTTCACTAACACACAGGGATTCATCCCTTCGTGGGTTCTTTCTTTATTTATCTGGCAGTAACGATTTTTGTAATAATTCATTATGTTTTTTGGTGGTAAATGAATATTATTATATTTTCATAAAGAATAAGCTGTCCCTGAAGCTCCGACACAGTCGAGAGGGCTCGCCAGCATCATCAACCAATGAATACTCCCCATACCGTGGAGTAAGTGATCATTGGGTCCAAATATCACGTGTCCAAAGCAGACGCGCGAACTCAAGCATGTTATCGGCCTGTAATTCTTAGGAATCTAAAAATCTCAAATTTTGAAGATAACAGTAAGGTCAGGAGAACAGAAGAACAGCACGCTTCAATAATCCAATACGGAATCTGGTACTTATGCTCTATGAGTTCAAAACTCTAGCCAGATGCTAGTGGATACTCAGTAATTTGTTCAACTCATGAGTATCGACCATCAGCAAAGTTCTTAGAACTCACAAGAACTCTTCTGACATTATGCGGCGCTATACTGTTACACAATTCAACGTGCTCAGTTTGCGTAAGCTCTCTATTAAACCCATTATTATTATTCTACCTTGAATATTGTGCTGGTCAGGCCGCCCTTTCCCAGAAACTCCGATATTTTCGGAGGGGCGCCATCATCATCAATCAATCGTGAGGTAAGTTNAGCAGTTATGATTTGCTAAGAGATTTTAATAATGAAAGTATATTCAAAAAGAAAAGGATGTTTGATCATGAAGGCAGCGATCAACTTATAAAGTCTGCCAAAAGCCGGTATGAGCAAACATTTTTAATACCATGATTGATTTTGTGATAAGCAATATGGATTCGAGAATTATATCAACACTTTGAAGATTTTGGTTTTCTCTAAACAAATTTCTCTTAAACAAATTGAAAAAAAATCCAGAAGAGCAAATACAGAAAAACTTTTGAGATTCACACACAGTCCTACAAGTAGCTGAGAGCAATAACTTTTATCCTTACGAATTATTCCAAATGCATTCATCAAAGACATAATTAGTGGATGGTTTGAAAGAAATTTACTTAAATTTACCTTAAATTACCTTTTCAAAATTAAAAACAATAAAAAATTATTCAAGAAATACAATGGGACACGAAAGACTTTCTGCTACGGCAGTTTTATCCAAGCAGATTATAGCATCAAAGCATTACCAATAATTAGGGAGTTCAGTAAAATCAAAAAAAGAATATTTTTGTTTCTTCAATTAATTATTTTTTCTTCATTTTAAATCCCAGACGCACAAAAGGTGTGTTAAAAGTTGGACTTGTGCATCTGTATATATGTGCGTCTGTCTGTGGCACTGTAGCTCCTATAATAGTTGACCGATTTTGATGCGGTTTTTTATTTAATAGTTAATTTTGTCGGGATGATTCTTAGATATGTTTCACGAAAACCGCTTGAGCTGTTCAAATGTTACCAGTTCGTTTCCAAGAATATGAAGAGAAATTATGCATTCAATAATGGTTAACAATAATGACTAATCGAAAAAAAATATATATTTTCAAGAGTATGTATAATAACATTTAACTTTTGACTTGATGCTGCAACCAGAACAGTCTGCCAAGGGCCAATTCCTCATTTCAAAGGTCTCAATAAGTACAGTGTCACCGATAAAGTCCGCATCAAATTGGCAGTAGATTTTGCTTAGGAAATGATGTCAAATGGCGTCTACAAAATAGGTCACGTGATTTCCTTAACCTGTCAAAATTGACATTTAAAAAAAGAAACATCGAAAAAATGACATTATTCTTCAAAATATCCAAAAATATCAAAGAATAAAAACATTTTCTTTTGTAATTTTATACCCACACACCAAGTTTCAAACCCATAATAAGTATTTTATATTTTCACTATTTTTCCGCAAACCTGTTTGTGAAAAATATAACAATAAAGTGTTATTTCAATACTGAAACTGAAAGTCACAAATTTCCAAATTGGCTGAATCCTCATTAATAAAATAACTTTTCGTTTAACATTGCTGATAATGTCCATGTGAATCTGAAACTCGTATCAATGAAATCATTGAATCTCTGGGAAACTGCAAATCGGAAGCATATTGCGCCGGTGGAATCAACATATACAGGGTGTTTTCTAACTACGGTGCGAAACTTCAGAGGGTGATTCGTTAGGACGTTTCAAGAAAAAAGTTCCTACGAACACATGTCCGGAATTGCTTCTTTTCTGAGATACAGGGCGTTGAAATTTTAAAAAACGGTATCATAAATATCCCAACACCGATTGGGTTGAAATTCACTACAGTTATCTGATGTAATAAGGAGCTTCTTTGGCCCTAACTAGATTGAGATTATTAGATCCACAGCCAACAATATTCGAAAAAAAGGACGCCACTGACTTATTGTTGTAGTTTTTTAATTTTTCAGGTTAATTATCTGAAAATACAACTTTTTCATCGCTTGTGTTTTCTGCATTGGTTTTCAGGAAAAAAAAATCAAACTACTTCGCATATCATGAGCACCTGCTTTGGGAACAGCTGACAGTGATAGTTTTATGAAATCAGTGAAAGTCAGAGTTGTCAATTAGAAGTGATTACATCATGAATCATTTTACTAACGCTGAAATAGCTGTAGGTAGGTAGGTCTAAAGTGAGTGGGTCTATTCGACCCTTCACCGCAACCCGCAAGGGTTTATTGTGGCTTACACCTATTCACACTCGACCAAATGAACCCGGCTTCTTAACGACGCCGATCAGTTTGTATGGTGAGTGGTCTTTCAGGTCAGATGGTAAGAGTACGGATCTGCCGAACTCAAAGAACCTGATTCAGTCCCCAGCGGGGTAGGCACAAAGTATATGCTCTGCTGTTTAATCATTTTCCAGATAGAGGCGACACACACTGTCTTCCGACAGTCCAAGTTTCTGCATATGATGATTCAAATGACAGTGACCTATAAGAAGGCCTGTTAGACATCGTAGTTCATCCCTACTGTAGTCCAACAACTGTTTGAAATCAAGCTTCGAAGGGTGAATAAAAGCCTTGGAGTGAGCCAATCCTGGAAGATTCTGCCAGAAGTCCATAAATCTTTTTACCATCCAGGTGTTCAGTGTTTGTTTGGCAAAGCCCAAAGCGATGGCAATGACAGGTTCTGGTCCAATGAAACCGCTTGCAGCACCCTCCATTGCAAGAGAGTCCGCAGCTTCATTGCCTTCCAGGCCAGTATGGCCAGTAATCCAGACCAGAGACAATATGTTCAGTCTTTCTATCGGGGAGAGTCGTTTTTGGCAGTTTGCTACCAATTTAGACGTTGCTCGGTAGGAGCCAAAAGCTTACAACGTCGCTTGACTGTCCGAGAATATTTTTATTGACTTGTGTGTGAGGTTGGATTTATCCAATCTCTCCGCACACAATTCAATAGCGTAAATTTCCTAGGCAGGTAGATAACTCTGTCCTGGGTGTGCGACTGAAAGCACCTGCACCAGAATCGGAAGGTGTTTTTGATCCATCTGTGAACCAACAACTATCTGCTCTTAATATTTCCTCCTCCAGGAGGATCCAGTCCTCTCTACTTGAGAATAGTACTTTATAAGGCAGTTCGTAGTTGACAGTTGGACGTATAAAGTCAGAGGTCATTTCCAGAATGCTGTGACTTCCAATGTCAACCAACAGTCTGTTGCACTCTGCATTGAATTGATTCATGCAATTGACAATGTGACAGTCTGTATGCAGTCCATCTAGCCTCTTTTCCCAAAAAAATGTGGAGGGGAGTTAGATCTAGAAGAATTGCCATGGCCGCTGACGGTGTGGTACTGATGGCACCACTGATAGCCAGACAAGCCTGTCTCAGTAAGCCAGGGAGCTTCGTTTGGCCCGTTTTCTGTAAAGCCTTCGGCCACCAAACAATTGCATCATAAGTGATCATTGGTTGGACAATCATCAAATAAATCCAATGGAATTGTTTGGGACCTAAACCCCAAGTTTCACCACAAATCCTTCGACATGCCCATAGAGACAGTCTGGCTTTATGTAAAACTTTTTCCAAGTGAGCGTTCCAGGTGAGTCTTTTATCAAGGACAATGCCAAAATATTTCACCTCCATTCCAAATGAAATGACCACACCATTGAGTGTAAGTGGCGTTAGATCATCCAATTTTCTTCTATTGGTGAAGGGATTAATACAGTTTTGCTGGGGTTGACAGACATCTGCTCCCTCAGGCACCAACTGTGAACAACGTACAACGCGCTTTGGAGGATATTAAAAGTTACCGCTGAAATAGCTGACATACACTTCATTAATGGATTAGCAAATGGAAATTCGAAAGAAGCACGAAGAAACTACCAGGAAAGATGTATCAGCAGAGTAATTCCCCGTGCTTATACATTCGCAACGTTACAAACAAGATTATGTGAAACTGGGAGTTTCAATAGAAATGCAGGTAATGGAAGATCAAAAAATGTAACGATGCCTGAACTAGAAGATGCTTTAATTGATGCGATGGAAGAAGATCCTTCAAATAGTACTAAGACGATTGCAGTGCAGTTCGTATGGACAGTTCTAAAAAGAAACCTCCTATACTCATATCACATATAGCAAGTCCAAGTTCTAGTGCCTCGGGATTTTCACCCAAGATTAATTCTGCAGGTGGTTGACTTATACTATGGCCCACGATAATAATAATTTTTCACCTAACGAAGCAAATTTTTTACAAGATGATATTATGAACTTTCACAATGACCATTTTGGGGCGGACAAAAATCCTCACGTCATAAGGGAAAGTCATTTTCAGCAACAGTTTTTGATGAACGCTGGTTTCTCCTCGCTGTGTGTGTTTCTTATGCTCGGCATTGCGAACTTTCAATGGCCTCTTAGTTTCACCGATGTAAATTTCTCCGCACTCGCAGGGTATCCGGAATCGCAATCCGCGTTTCATGGCCTGGTTTTTGTGACGCCGCTACGGACAGTGTTCCCAGATCTGAAGAAGGTTCTGATGTTATACTTAGACCCAATCCTTCTTGTCCTTTCCGACAATCCTCTACTGGTTGTGTCGGCTTCTCTTCCTTGTAGAACTCCTGCTGTCTTCTAGCTTAGGCCTTTTTCACCATCCCTTTGGAGTAACCATTTTGTTGAAGGTCATTTTTGATGATGCCTCGTTCCTTTTCGAGACCTTTCTTTGTATTACAAAGCCCGAAAGCACGATCTATTAGAGTCTTGATGGTTTCTCTCTTAGTCGACTGATTGTGGTTGGATTCCTGGTTCAGAAACTGTCCAGTGTGAGTGGGTTTTCGATACACAGATTTCCCATTTTGTGTCGGTCTTCTTCACCAATACGTCTTAGAGTAAAGACCAAAATGAGATCGCGAAGTTTGATCAAATTTCGAGGTTCTGCTCAATGTTTTCTTCGATTGCCGTTGCGCAGTGTATGAGCAGTTCATGCCACATAGTCGTACGGTCATTAAAGAGTGAAGATCATGCATGAATACGGTTACTTATCTATAACTAGGTTTTGGTGTGTATAACTTGGTGTGTCACATTAAGTTTCGTGACAGACCATTTTAAACAAATTGTTACAATATTTTTTCATCAACCCAAAACTTTAGGTTTCCAACTTACAACAAATACAGTTGCTGAAAAAACATGCCAACTCTACTAAGTAATGAATAGATTCGGGAATAGAATTATGTTACCTATAAAGAATGTCGCATGACTAACATAACCGTCAACGCATCTGCCCGCGTTCAGGTTGCATTCTCGGCGATGGCGCTTCATTGCTTAGACCGCCCTCCTATCCCCGCACATCGTTAGTAACTTTCAGAAAGTTACTTCTTTGCCTGATCTACACATCCATGTATAGAGTTACTTATTTTAAAATTGATTACTTCCTTCCTTGCCTTGGAAGATTCCCTCATCCTTGTTTTTTGTATCAAGATGGAGTAGTAGAAAGCCAAAAACTTTCTTTCCCAAAAATTATCTGCATGTTACTCCAACCGTATAGGCAGCGAACTCCTAGATAGCTCTCATGGAGCATACATTTTTCCGACTTACTTAATACTTATCGTTATATTATGACCAAAATTACACAAAACCTTTGTGAATTGTGGCCTATATGGATGTTACTTTGAGGTTAGGCGCCGCTTGCAAGAAGCAATAAGAAGAAATCCGGTATTGTGTAAGAATAATTCGTGGCTTTTGCATCACAATATTAAAACTGCTCACTTGTGATTGAAGTGACTCATGAAAGGAAGACGTTTCGTGACGATTGAGGAGATAAAAACAAAATCGCTGAGGGAGCTCAAAAACATACCTACCAGAAAGTGCAAATTAGGACTGCTTTGAGGATTGCAAAAAACGCTGGCATAAATGTATTGACTGGAATTGACTACTTCGAAGGAAACATAATAGAAATTGATGAATAAATTAATATTTATCGAGAAAAATGAAAATTAATTTTTTTGTTTATGTAAATTCATTTGTATTCAAAAACATTCATAGGAGGCAGGTATACATATATGGAATACGGATTGTTTGAAGATGGTTGACAATGTTACATGGTGTATTCATCAGTTCGGACTTCCATCGTCCGATATAATATAAACTGATTTCAAATCCCTGAAAAAAAAATCTGTATATCAAAAACTCACTCACACAGGACAGTATCTGAACCAGAAATCCAACCACCATCAATCGACTAAGAAAGGAATCATCAAGACTCTATTAGACCGTGCTTTCGGGCTCTGTCTTTATAAGGAAGGTCTCGAAAAGGAACTAGGCATCATCAAAAATGACCTTCAACGGAATGGTTACTCCAGAATGATGGTAGAACAGGCTTTTGTTAGAAGACAGCAAGAGCCTCACAAGGAAGAGAAGCTGCCACAACCAGTTCTTGTACTTCCCTACATCAGAGGATTATCGGAAAGGATAAGGAGGATTGGGTCCAAGTATAACATCAGGACCTGTTTCAGATCTGGGAACACTATCCGTAGCAGCCTCACAAAAACCAGGCTACCAAACGCGGACTGCGATTCCAAGAATTGCATTTACCGGATACCCTGCGAGTGCGGAGAAACATACATCGGTGAAACTAGGAGGCCATTGGAAGTTCGCATTGCCTAGCACAAGAAACACACACAGCGAGGAGAAACCAGCAAATCCGGAATAGCAGAGTATGTTTGGACTCACCAACATAACATCAAGTGGGCTTAAGCTGAAATCATCCACAAAGATGAACACTGGTTTAGAAGGAAATTCAAGGAAGCCGCGTATATGTTGTCCAACAACGCATTCAGTCGAGCTAGCGTAGAGATACGTAACATATGGAAACCTCTAATCAAGCGAAAAACGACCAACTCCCGCCAAACGGTCATTTCCCTCTAAAACCAATAAAGCCGAGAGAGGGGAGAGAGGATAGGTGGAACCATTCGAATGACCTATAAATAGTCAGATCTCGAAGGAATAAGTCCAGTTATCACCCGAAGATGATTGTGGATACTAACAATCGAAACGTCGTGACGTAATTCGATTTGGAATCTTTTAATTTTCATGTTTTGTTAATAATATTTTTTAATTTCCAGCTTTCGTTCATTTTNTGCATCTGTATATAATATTTGAATATCAATATGGTGCATTCTGGTGCTGATTTCAATTGTGCAGAAAGGCACAATTTAAATTTTTTGAGTTGACTCGTTCAAAAAATGAAAGGGGGGACATTAAAGAAATGCACTGTATAAAACAAATGACCTTATGCCTCCGGTTTTTGGGGGTACCACAGTCGATTTTTTCTGAGCACAACGGATAATGACAATAGTGAAATGTAGAAAAGGAATACATCCTGTTTGATAATGACACGCTCTGTATGAATCCTAGCTTGACCGGGTGTTAGTGTGACGCGAGTCCCCCAGGGTGGTATCAATTGTTCTAGGCATCTCACTATTTTGTCGCGTACCACAAGGCATCTGTGCATGAGAGAGGAGCTCATGCGATATTGTATCGAATATACCACCGTAGGGCATTCAAAATAATATCACTTTATAGGTCACCATCATCTAACGCAATGGAACTCATAGGGCAGATCAAAACATATTGCAACTCACTAGATTTCAACACCGACTAATCTCTTTTTGTGGGTGACATCACAGTAGATATTCTGAAT
>NW_019295872.1:0-14941 GCF_000500325.1 Leptinotarsa decemlineata
TATTTTGAAATTGATTACTTCCTTCCTTTCCTTGGAAGATTCCCTCGTCCTTGTTTTTTGTATCAAGATGGAGTAGTAGAAAGCCAAAAACTTCCTTTCCCAAAAACGGCTCATATGTATGCTCATGAACGCTAATGAGGAAATGGTCGAACATGGGCCCCTCCAATACCACCAATTTTTCACTTGTGGTGCAATGTTTTTTGAAACAAAATGGTATCAAACATGTTACATCACCTGCATACCATGCAGCATCAAATAGCGCTGCAGAAAACAATGTTAAAACTGTGAAGAATTTTCTAATCAAAGAAATGAATGCATGTGATAATCATATGGACTAATCGTTCTCTGAATAGGTTTTTGATGAGTTATAGAATAACAGAACAATGTTCCACAGGTAAATCGCCCTCTCGTCTGTTTTTAGATAGACAGGTTAGATCTAGAACCAGACAATATTGAGAAACCTCCTGAAGAAATTTCTACCGTGAACAATAATTTGCAAAAAACACAGAAGAAGAATTCAAAATACTTTAGCGGAGGTGGGGATGAGAAATTCACAGTGGGTCAATGTGTCTGTGCTGAAGATTATCGTAACGTTATGAAACCAACATGGTCAGTTAGTCATAGTTTGAAAATTTTGGGAAAAAATGTCTATCTAGTGAAAATTAATGGAACTAACTTGACGTTGTCAAGAACCAACTGATAGGTACGTTGTGATATCTCAAATATTGAGTAAAGTGTTTGTGATTCCGCCAATAAACAAATCGCTTCTGAAAATGAACAGGTTTTGACAGAAAATGTTGTGCCGGTAGATAGCTACCTATATACTCCGGCAATGGTGATGCTGATGAAGAATTCTCTATTTTTTATGATTCATTTCTCAACCTACTCGATGAAGCCTTTTCTCAAGAATTACGTCAAACCAATACACATAAAAAATCTAATAACAATAAACCTTGGATAACTAAGGAGATCGTTAATAAAGGAAAATTACTCAGAGATGCTTTTCACATCAGTGAAATTTGATCTGATGAAATCATTAACCAACAATATAAATTACTTTTGAAACAGCATCGACAAAAGATATAAACTTCAAAGGAGTCTCACTTCGGTCACCAATTTCTTGAAGCCAAAAATGAATCTAAGGTTGCCTGGACTATAATCAAACAGAATACCGCATGTCATAAAAAAGCCAATTCTTGCCAAAATATGTTATGGATGGAAATTAATTATCTGTAAACGAGGTTGTTGATATCTCCCAACCATTCAGAGATTCCTTTTTGAATTCGGTCCAAAAAGTAGTCGAAGAAACATCTACTATTTTAGTAAATAACTGTAACATCAACTCAAACTCACTTTTTTTATATCTCCTGAATGAAACAGAACTACTCGATATAGTGAAGTCGATATCTTCTAAGACTTCAAAATTTGATCAAACCCCTCTTATACCTCAATAATATCTCCTCAGTTGAAGATCCCAACTCAACTCAAACATGAAATAATAGTGCCTATCCATAAGAAAAATGACAAGCACTCGGTTTCCAATTAGAGAGAAATTGCGTTACTATCTGCATTTTCCAAAATACTCGAGAAAACTTATCAAGGAAGAATCCTCTCTTTTTGCAAGAAGTATAAAATTATCCCACAATGTCAATATGGCTTCCAAATTGGCAAATCCACTCAGGATGCCACGATAAATTCAGTTAATGAAGTCATTCCTAATCTCGATAGAGGTGAAAAAACGATAAGTGTTGTATTCGAATTGTTACGAGCTTTCGACACTGTTGATCACAATTTACTTTTGAGCAAGCTGTTTTGTCTAGGAATTCATGGTTCATCCCTGGATTGGTTGAAATCTTATCTGGATTGCAGAACGTAAACTGTGAGGGTTAAACTGGAGGCTGGGACCTTTCACTCTAGAACCTGTGTCATCCCTACCGGTGTTCCCCAGGGTAGCGTCCTGCGACCTATGGTCTTTCTCTTATTTGTACATGACCTCAAAAACAGCCATCGTCAACATTGTATAGTGCAATTTGCCGATGATTCCTCGTTCACTCTGAAGTCCTCGGATTATGAGAGATTGTCGTACCAGGCCAATCAAGCAGTTGCTAATATGCGAAAATATTGTTCTCAATATCTTTGTTCTCACTCTGAACAGCTCTAAAACTGATACAATCGTCTTTTCACTAAATGAGAATGATCGCAGTGTTCTGGTTAAAATAAATGGCAAGTTAATACAACAAACTTCATCTGTAAAATTTTTAGGTTTGAAAATTGATGCTCAACTCTCTTGAAATAAGCATATTGATTATGTTTTGAGTAAACTGTTGTAACATTGTTTTGTAATTCGTAATCTCTGTAATTTTTTACATTGAATATATTGAAGAGCTATTACTATGCTTATATTCACTCAGTTATTGTCTGATCAACTTCGGTAACTGTACAAGAATAAACGAATTACTTGGGAAAGAAAGATTCGATAGGTAAGTAACATCATCATGATCAATAAGTATTGATTCGGGTATAATTATATTTTCATGAGGTGCAATATACACTTGCCGTCTGAAGCTCAGAATATGACTGTACTCTGGATCGGGTGCGCCAATTCTTAGGAATGTAATGTGGGAAGTTAATCTCTAGATTATTAGCAAGAAGGGAGTGCGGTATGGTTGGGTTCACATTTGACATCACAAGACGTTCGGCAGGAGTTATGAGTCGCTTTGCTGTAAGAGTTTCTCCTTATACCACAATGGTTCTATTTTCGTTTGAAAATTTATCAAATATGTCTTTACTCGATAGATATATGCATATTCTGTTGTTGGAAATGCGGGACGAAAATATGATATTTTTTGGTTGAACAATGGGACCTAGTTGAAGTAAATATTCTTGGAGTTTTGTGCCATCAAGAGAGTTGAAAATGATCGCTTGGTCTTTGGAAGGATAGGTCAATGCTGTTGAGTATAATCTTGTAGAGGTTTTAGTTGTTAAGTCATTCTGGGTATTTCTGGGATTTGAGACATTTGATATAGATTCAGTCATGTTGTATCAGGTATACGCTTTTCTCTCATTTGAGGGCTGAGAGCGGTCTTGGTGGTCGCTCCGAAAAAGTACGGAATGCGCGCGCCGTATGTATCCTGTTATCACAGTTGACTCCAGATATTGAGGTTATAATAATTAATATATTATTATTGTCGTTTACTCGCTGTTTCAAAATGTTTGTATATTTAGGAGTACTACTGTACTGAGCGTTGATCAACATTAAATGAGTTAGAAACTAACACAAATCAATTTAGTAACGGAGCTAATTCACAGTTTACTATCTGCACTGCGGTCAGAGCCGTACTCATCGAAAGGAATTGATTCCGTCACAAATGTTGTTTGCTTATCCGAAAGTTCCTCTGAATTTTTCAAATCATTATGTGTGACTTCAATTTCAAGATTTAATACTTTTTTCTTCAAGTTGTCATTTAAATTATGAATGTCATTAGAATTTTTACCATCTGTAGAATTGAACAGGATATTTACATTTTTCGTATTATTTTCTATATGTGATGTATTATTTTCTATATGTGATTCTTGTGTTGAACTTAATAGAGATACTGTTTCAACAATACAACGAAAAGAAAATAAAATCATCACAAATTTGAAAAAATCTAAAATGATATCAGAAGATGAAGCAAAAATGTATATGATTTATAATTCTATATCACCCAAATATTATGGACTTTCTAAAGTACATAAACCTGATATGAAATTGAAACCCATCATTTCTTCCATTGATGCTCCAAACAGCAAAATTGTCCAAATGGTCATTTCATGTTATATTCTCCAAGTTATATTGTGATCAGCCTTGATGTGATTTCACTTTTCAGCAATATAACTATGCATCTAGTGGAGAAAAGTATTATCAAAAGATGGAATGATATAAATATAAATGATATAAATAAACCAAAAAAGTTTATTGAAATAATTGATGTCATCTTCAACTCAAGTTATTTCTCTTTCGAAGGTGAATACTATAAACAAATTCTTGGTACACTAATGGGTACACCATTTGTGCAATACCTTATGACAAATCCCATGAAATTCTCAATGTTGGCAATAGATATGATAAAAAATTGCAATTCACTATCGAAATAGAAAATAATCAGACCCTTCATTTTCTTGATACAAGAGTTATCCGTAAAACTGATAATTCCTTGATCACTGATTGGTATGTGAAATCTACTAATTCAGGAAGATATATCAATTACTAAGCAAATTTTTAATTTCTCTCTAAATATGTCCGTATGAGTAAAAATGTATCAGAAAAGTTAAACTCCATGATGAGTTTGTTATGTATACATGAATTGATGACAATTAACCGAACTTGTTTTTTAAAATAAAGGGGATATCAAAAATAAGCAATTCTTGTGGCGCATTGAGATACGGTATCCCAGGCTATTAGGCGAATGTGAGAATGGGGGGTTACTGAAAGAGCCTCCACCCCCTACCTGTCTCGTTTGATGACCACAGTAAAAAGAACGGGGGCGTTCGAATTTGCCTGGACACGCGGCGGTTGAATTTCGTGATGTAGCCAGATTAGGAGTCCCCTCTTCGAATCGAAGACATCATTAGATCTCTAGGTGGAAAGAAATGTATGTCCAGAATTGACTTGTCTTATTCATTCTGGCAGATCCCAATGCGAAAACAAGACCGGAAATACTATGGATTCATAGTAGGTGGAATGTGTTACCAGTAGTGTGTGCTACCCCTTGGATTTAAACTGCAATCAGCTCTATCTCTAGTTTCCTCATCAGTTTCATGAATGACCTCATCGTCACTAGTGAGTCAGAAGAGCAGCACTTTCATCACTTGGAATTAGTATTCAATAGATTGAAAGCAGCTGGTTCTACAGTGGAGACTTCTGAATGTGTTTTCTTTCATGCCAAAATGCAGTTCATAGGTTAACTAGTCAACACCAATGGGGCAAGTCAGATCCAGAGCGTATCCAGGCAGTTTCCGATTATCGAAGGCCTACGAATATAAAGGAAGTCAAAAATTTCCTAGGGGTATGTAATTATGATAGGTTTTTCCTGAATACCTCTGCTGAAATGTCCGAACCAGGTTTTTGAAGAAAACAACGACTTGGCAGTGGGGAGCTGATCAGGAGAGAGCTTTTCACAGGCGTCGCCACCGACGCCCGAGACGTCGGTATAGCCGGGCACCTATTTCAAATGGTCGATGGGAGGAAACATGTTGTTGCGTGGGCCAGTCATCTCCTGTTGCAAATGGAGTCATTATGACGCCAACGAAAAGGAAGTCCTTGAAGTCCTGTTGTGTGTTAGTCGATGGAGAACGTACTTGTTAGCGGACGAATTTTTTTGTATACATATAGTCGGGCGTTGGTGTATCTGAATTCCTGCAGATTGCTGTCACCGCGAAAAACTCGTTGGGCATTGGTACTACAGGATTTCCGTTTTCAGATTGTTCATGTTTTGGACGGGACAACACAGTTTGTGATGCTTTGTCGAGATATTCCTGTGTGATGTTACCGACATCTGCGTAAAAATCCTTTAATCTCTTCTCTGTGCTGAAAATGGACGGCGAAGCGATTGAGAAGCTCAAACGCATTGGGCAGCTCCAGCAAGAGGACAAAAAGTTGTCGTCTATAATAAAGGAACTGCCCACAAGTGAGAGGTTGCGTAACCAGATTGTTGTATACAATTATGTTCTGTATACGTTCTGTGGCGAATAACAAAATATATTACCGTGCGTTCCGCAGCAACTGGTTATAGATATAGTTTTCGCTTTTCACAACGCCTATGGCCATTTCGGTGCGTGAAAGATGTATTCAGCCTTGAAAAACGAGTATTTTTTCTAATATGCAACATGCCATCAAACGAGTTGTGAAAACCTGCGAACCAAGCGCAAAGATTTCTAAGTTGCCAAACCCAGCGTAGGCTCAGATCTTCCCAGCTTCTGAAGATGATCTCATCGCGATCGATACCCTTGAGCCAGGTCTAGAGGAGGGACCGCCTTCCTTTTCATGGTTTTCAATGTTTTCACTGAACACATCGCCTCATACCTATCCTTCCAAACGGGCTACAACTAGGGCGATGCTGAATATACTACAAAAGGATTATTTCCCCACATATGGTCAAGTTCGCCGCATACTATCTGATGACGCCACACAATTTAGCTCTGAGGTGTGGAAAACTTCCTTGGCCGAATTTGGGGTTCAGCCAACTTTAATTTCGATCCGGCATGCTTGAGCGCTGAATGCGTGAAATAGGACGCATTTTGCAAATCTACTACTACAATTTGTTGTTGTTTGAAGGCCCCTACCGAATGAAAAAAATTTATTCGCTAACGTAGTTACCTCCATGAGTTTCCCGGTGGACGCCAAGAACGCGGTCTATTTCACGCCAGCCATTTGAAAAAATATCACCAACGTCTTTCGTAAAGGTCGCTAGCCGGTTTTGTCTGTAGAATTTTAAAGTGTTGTTGTTTCTTTAGAATTTTCACATGGAGTTTAGGGTGCATCATATTGTAATGTTGGCAATTATCGGGTCGGCACCCACACTGTCTTTTGCTATCTTACGTAACTGTTGTGAAAAAAAAAGGAAAATTTCGAAAATAAAGTCAAATAACATAGAATTTTTGGAATTTATTTTAGAGGGGGGTCAAGTGTAACGTGTGTATCATAACTCATTGTAACAAAATGTCCGTAATGAGACGCATATTTTATTTTATTTACTCGTAATAACGAAGCCATATAACTGTCACCCAGCATTACAAATACAAATTGTCTCCAAATGATGTTTCCAATTACTTTCTTGTCACCCTACCTATCGGCGTACCGAACCCTGCATCCTAAGAGGTGTCCTGTGCAAAATGTCAATGTATTTCACACACTATGGTAAATCCATTCAATTACTGTTATTGGATGAGGAAAGTAATACTTCTTTCAAATCATAGCTTTCAAAACGTGTCAAAGAGCAATTCACAGAAGACTTTATTCGTGAAGTGAATTCATCCAAAGCCAAATTCACGATTACTTATATGGTTTAGAGAATATAACTACAATTCCTTTTTGTGAATAGTGAAAATATGGTAGATTAATATGAAATATGTTTCAACTTGCTCGCTTCATAGATATAGTCAAATTTCAAGTGAGGATTTTTTGGCAATATAATTTCCAGGTTGTATCCCTTCTCGACTGATTTTGTAGCCCAAAAAAAGGTCATCTAGGTACGGTATCAAGAATTTCCTGAATTCAATCGCTAATATTAATTCAATGCAACGGGCGAATGAACTGACGGCATTTGAAAAACCGAAAGTCATGACCCGAAATTGGTAGGACCTGGTACCCACTAGAAACTCAGTATATTTGCGATCGTCCGCATGTAGGAGTATTTGAAAGTACCCTGCACGATAATCTAAGGAAGAAAAATGTTTGACTGTAGAAAGAGATGATTTCCTCAATTGGCCTCACCATCTCGTGGTCTCTCTAATACCCGATTCAATCTCCTAGCATCAAAGCAGACACAAACCGACCCATCTTTTTGTACTGCTGTCATCAACGGCGATATATATGAAGTGGAGGCACGTTCTATGATTTCCCACTCCTTCATTTTTTGAGTCTCTTTTTCCACTGCTTCGCGGTGTGTGAATGGAATGGGATACAGCTTTATCGGTGACCTTCATTCGATGAACATAGTCACCAGTTAACCCTAGGCTTCAGAGAAAAAACTTTTGAATAAGAATAAAGTACTTTGGCGATTTCTTTCTTACGGATTTCAGTCACATTCGCATTTGTAAGTAATTCATCAGTATCGTAAACAATTGAAAGTTCGGAAATAAAGTTTGTTTTTTCCACGATCGCATTAGTTTTCATCGACAGTGTACTTCAGTGTACTCACAGTGAAGTCATAAGTTACCATAACCTCCGTAATCTTAACGGAAATGCCCCCACAGTTTAAAACAATACTTTTTTCATTCAAGTCAGTATCTGAAATACAACATATCTTGCTTTCGGTGTCGAGAAGGGCCAGGAAGTTGAGATAACAAAATAATCATGCCCCTCAAGACCCCCTATGTGGGGACTCTTACAACATAGGTTTTTTTAATTTTCCGCACTTTCTTCGACAGTGGGTTCCAAAGTAACATGATAAATACGCGGTGACCTTCCTCTTCCTGCTTCCGTGTTATAAAAATAATCAGTTCTGCGAGGTGAGAAATCTCTTCTATACTTTGAAGGCCCATTCCGTGAATACGAGCGGTAATAGGAGTGTTCAACCGTATGTCTGCTCTACGAGGAGAATTTTCCCTTCTGTAGCTTGTATTATTGTTACCTGAATACGCGGTTTGATTCGGATTACCTAATCGCAAATAGTAATCGACTTGCTGTAAATTACGTAACGCATCTTCAATTGTTGTGGCATTTATTAAACAGCATGATACTTCGGCAGGAAAATGGCTGGCAATGAGGGCTATCATAGCTGTCTCAGAAATTGGTGGTTAAAAGTATTTGCATTTGGAAATGTTTTGCAAAAAATATGTGACATGATACCATGAATTTTTATCATACCTAACCGTCTTCAGCTCCTGGCGAATGATTGACTGTTAATTAATATTCCAAAAGTGATTTAAAAAAGCTTTCTGAAAATTTTCAAAAGTAATATTTGGATGCAGTATTGCTTCAGCCCAATCTTTTGCGCTATCCTTGAATTGATTTCCTAACCACAAAATCATGAAATCAAAAGGTAATCATTATCATCATGATGAGCGAAATAGTAATGAAGAAGTGAAGCTAGCACCTCAACACTGATGAGCACATCATTTTTGATAAATAATCTACCAAAATTGGTGAGGAAGTCGCTTGATCGATAACGTTATCAATTTGGTTCAAGGTGGCTTGTCAATAAACAGCAATGAATCTATTTTAGGTTTTTCTTGATGTGAAAGTTACATTTCTCAGAAATTATTTTTTGGTTTCATTGCATAAAAACAAAATGAGAAGTAAAGAGTGTGACATCCTGTAGTAAGTATTTTTTATCTTCGATATATGTATGTCATCCCTACTTCTTTTTTATTCGGAAGAGAGTTCAATTTGGTGGTCGATGAGTATGTTATTGTTTTGTATTTGTCTGCTTCTGGAAATATAGCAATTACCTGAAATGGAATTTCATTATTCAAACGTTAGGCATTACAGTCACCATGTTATTGGTATTTTTCATATCGTACCATCAAGCCAATGGATTTGAGAAAGTTCAGGCTACTAGCGCTTATTCTTTATCTTGACCCTTTGGCAGACATACGTGTAATGCATCGACATTCAAATTTTCTCTTCTTCAAATGTACAGCATAACGCTGATTCAACTGCTGCAATCGCTGTCTATTGAAGCACAACCCAATTTTTTTACAAATAATAGTTGTGGAGTTCAAAGATTCTTCAATTATTTCCATCTGCTCAGCATTAGGAAGAAATGAATACTGAGTTTCAATTCCATCAGCTTCAGCTTTATACGGATTTTTTCACAGATGATCATTGCTCAACAACGTTTTTGCTCAATTGTTTGAATGCTTATCGAGTTTTTTTTTCCAAATCAGATTGCATTGATTTGACATCCTTCTCCATATGCTCAAACTTTCTCACAAACTCTACAAATTTCAGTCCAACCGTAATGAGATCTTCTCTGACTGATGCGGAATGTTTTTCAACTCCAATCCCGAATCAATTTTATCAATATCAGAATCTAATTCTCCTCTCATCTTTGGATGTAAAAAACAACATATCCACGATTAACATAATCCGTACTCTCTTCAACCTCTGCTATATTTTTCAAACGATTATTTTCCATATCGAATTTTCCATCGGAAGTCAATTTGAAGCTTACTCCAGGATGTCCTCACAAAACAGTATTCGAAACTACCTTCTGCAACCAAACTTATCGATGCTTCCTTCACCCCATTTTTTTATGATACACGGTCGTTGATGATGTGAATCAATTTATGAGAAATGATGATTGTTATTGCTTTATCAATTCCAAAACAACTATTATTCTTTTACTCAAATGAAATGAATAAAAAACACTTTTGTCTAAATAACACTGGTGGATTTTATTCATACGACCGGTTTCGGGTTTGACCCCATTATCAAGTATAAAACTGAAATCTGAAGTTTGAAATATCGGTTATATTAGACTTTTCAGGTACGTTGCAAGGACTGGTATTTGAGAGCCACGTAGTAGGCGAACCAACCACGCTGGAAATTCTAGGGGTTGTTAAACTCATAAATTCAAGAGAGGAGACCTACATAAATCGAGTTGTTCATTTAGGGGTATATGTTTAACCGGGCTCTACATCAATATCAAATTCAAAGATGCTATGGATTTCATCGCCATTTGAATATGCTTCAGTTGGGATATGTCAATCCACACGAATAATTCTCACCTTATTAATATCTACGGGCAATGTTGATTCATGAGTTTCATCGATGCTGAATACATCGGCTCCCAATCCTAAAGGTACAGCAATAGTATTTTTTATGTTCGGAATGAATGTAATATTTCGACTGCATTTCACATTTCAGACTGTTTTCGTTTGCGTATAGGGGAAATACTCCATCGATATTCTTCTCAACTTCATTTCACGATTGTTTTTCTTTGGATTTGATGAATTTTTGAATCACTTTATTGATTTCATCAATTTCATATGTTCCACATGGAATTTCTATAGTAGGTAGGTGGTGAGTTAGCTTCTTTAGAATGACCCATTACATTTTTTCCACATCCACAATATGGAGTTGTAGGAGTAGAAACCGTGTAAGCCCTAACCATAATTAGTGTCAATATCCAACTCGATGAGTGGGTGTAGAAGTTGGCGCTCAACTCGTTAATGTGTCCTGACAATGAAAACGTACGTGACATGAATTTTCACTCATTCATTCCTTTTTATTGCTGGCAGCAGGAATTGTGGAGTAATCGTCGTTTTTTGAGTGGTCCATCCAAATGATCCATTTCATTATATGTTACTACATCCACATCATCCACTTTACAATAACAACAGATTTTTTTTTGTAGGTGGAACATCATCCACATCGGAATTACTGCTGCTGCCTCTAGAATCATCGTAATAGTCTTGACGGTACTGATACTTCAAGAAATCAATATCATTGTGTAGGTTTTGTGGTAACTTATCCCATACAGATGTGATTTCATGTGATGCACACCCAAGCAAAACCTCTTTTGGAATACCAGCAAGTTGTTCTTTACTCATTCTCCGTAGAGTGTGTACTCTGGAATATTCTATGAATGGATAACTCATCCTCTTGATGTTCTCGCTGTCCTGCGTTGGTGTTATTTCCATGTCTTGTTCTGAAGAAACTTTAGACTCAAACGAATTGTTGTCTAAGCTTATAGTTATTTGAGATAGTATTGATAGGATTTGAACCCTTACAGAAATAGTGAATTAGTTTTTTGGTAGAGGGTAAATCACCATCTTTTTCTGTATGCTGCCCAATGTGTTCCTTCACCATGTCGACTGATATATACACCTGAAAATATGGAATCATTTCCTTAGCGTCATAGTTTGGGTCTATATTGGAGAGAGCTCTTTGAGGTAGCTGATCTATGAATTTTTCAAATTTTTAGATTTCAAATAGAGTCCTAATCCTTTAGGGTGAGGCTTCAAGTAGATACCACTACCTTTTTCACCTAGAGCAAATATGTTCATGTGTTCATTATGTCGATTTGCCTCCCTACTCGCTCTTGCTACTTGAGCTGCTTTCATTATGCCAGCTGTAGAACCGGCTAAAATACCTAGCCCTGATAAATGAACCAGCAGAAATTGGAATGAGTGGTAGTATTCCACCAATTTCAGGAAAGTATTCCAATAATTTCAGGAATTGGTATGATTAGCGGTGTACGAATTTTTTCCCTCCTGCAGCCCTCGTATATTTGCGTGCTGCTTTTAGTGCAATTTCAGCTGTTCTTGTAGAATTTCTGACAACGAATTCACTTCCTCTCGCTTTGTGTAGAACTCGCAACCCATACAAAAT
This sequence comes from Leptinotarsa decemlineata, assembly GCF_000500325.1. NCBI lineage: Eukaryota > Metazoa > Arthropoda > Insecta > Coleoptera > Chrysomelidae > Leptinotarsa > Leptinotarsa decemlineata. The sequence goes on from NW_019295872.1 coordinate 12,041, forward strand.
CGACGTTCTCCCTTCATTATATTCGTAATTAGCCAAGTGGCTCCTTCCTCTCCAGTATAAGCGTATTTTGCTTTGAAGCGTATTTTGCTTTGAATCGCTTTCAAGCACTTTCTGCGAGCTCCTGATCTGCTATGTGTCTAGCAGCAAGATTGTTGTGATTCTATGCAATATCGTGTTTTTGCAAGCAAAATCCAGTTGATATACACCCGAATAACCTCTCGCCAATCTTTTCTGCAATTTGATGCCAGGACCACAATATTGATAGCCAGGTAAGTGTAATTTGAACTGTAGATTATTATTGAGGGAATTGACCAGTTTTATTTGATTGCAATTTAGTAGATCTGCATCGGCTCATAACCCCCATGCAATCCTGCTTATATAGTCTCCAACTGTCGTACTAAAGCAGAAGCAGCAATTTTTCATTGATAATTCCGATGAAAAAGTAGTAGTAGGTGGATCGGAAAGTGATGTCATATAGCGTCATGGATCTTAACTTCCGCTATTCATTCGCTGTCTGATTATTGGGCCTTCCAACTGTGGCATGAGAAATCTTATGATTTCTCTGCTGACTCATCCTCTAGGATTTGCAAATGTTCATCTTCATTCAAAGTCTCTTCATTAACCTAAATATGGGTATTAGCGTGAAGTTACAGATCCAATTGAAGGGTTGGGATTTTACACTTTTGCCAATAATGCAGCTGAAATAGTAAAGCCGTCAGATGCCAAACCCGGATTAGATACGGGTTATGCCATCTACTGTAATAATAATGTCATGTATTAATGAAAAGAGAGAGGGAGAGAGTTAATATATACAACAAATACAATTCCTTTGCATAAATATGTTTAAATTTTTTTTTCCTTTTTCCGTTAACCAGCTGTCGCACCTCTACGGACGACAACCCTCAGAAGTCGAAACTTGTGCGAGCTAAGGACTAACGATGATACATACTCGATAAGTGAGCATACACCTCTGTTTCGAAATAAAAGTACATTACTCAACTACCTGATAAATATTCAGTCCAATACAAGAACATCACGAAAAAAGCAATTCGCTTAAAAATGTATGGAAATAACAGAGTACTTAAAAAAAGGCAAACACATTATTCGAAACATTTTTAAAGTACAAACATTTTGGAATAAGTAATAGTTATGAAAATAAAAATTAAACCCGTGCATAAAGAATTAAAAAGGCGAGTATAAATAAAATAAAATGAAATGAATCAGTTGAAGAAATTTGGTTCGACGATCTCATTACATTTGGCTCTTGGTGTTTCGTATATGAATCGTAGGGCCCCACCCCAACCTACTATGCCGTAACATAAGTGACTTTCTACTAAAGCAAAGGATAGAGTTTTCATATGCTTGAATGACAAATTTTTTTGAGGTATCTGAATTGTTTTTTGATGACATACAGAATGTGATTTTTCCATTTTAAATTACTGTCAATGCTCACACCTAAGTATTTGATTTCTTTCACAGGTAATATTGAGAAACTTTGGTTTTGTGAAGTAACTATTTCAAGTTTGTCAAAATGCGGTTTGCTTACATTATTGCAACTGATAGGTAGGTAATTGGTTTTTTCCAAGTTAACCGTTAGTAATTTATGGTCAAGCCAGTTATTTCCAATAATTTCACCACTGCTTTTAAACGAGGGAAAGGGTAGTCGTTGCTGACTAGTTAGGAATGGAACTAACAAGTAGTGGGGCTTTGCAGCAAATCTGTTTGAAAAAAAATCTGTTTTTCCGTTAATCAGCTGTCGCCCCCATACGAACGACAACTCTCAAAAGTTGAGAACTTGTGCGAGCTAAGGACTAACGAGGTCAAGTTTGTCCAAACTTTCGGAAATTCAATGAATTGTTTCCATCATCAGGGATGATACAAAATTGTCCGTGTAAGTAATATTAAGATATAAATGAATGGTTGGACCTAAAATTTTATTGAGGATGGTTATGTGAAATATTGGCCACATAGTGTTGGATGAGCATTGATACAATACATTTGTGAAAATTGGAAAAGGATGTGTAATATTGGATAAAATATTTGATGAAAAACTTTACAGTTCAGAATTGTTTTGAAAGAGGATATAATGTCACACGTAGAAATTTCACAAATCGTTTATATTGGTGAGGATTGACAGACAGTTGACATGACATATGTCAGTTGTTATAGTGATAAAAGTTGTTGCCAATTTCAAATTGAAAAGAATTCTACCTGCGGGTAGATTTTAAAAGTGAAGATAGGATAATAACATTTGAAGTTAATATGTGAATTATTCTATTGATGCTAGATTTGATAGATTCATTGAAACATTGTTATATTGATTTTTTTCCAAAGTCAAAAGATAGGAATATATCTCACTGAGATGATTGATATCTGTTTTTTTTATTATTGCAGTTTTTATTTTCAGCAATGAAGTGTGTTTCACTAGCTTAGACCACAGTGGCATCAGTATTCATATGGTGGTCAAACTTGTTGACATGTTCGGCTAGCGTACATCTTTCAGGATGGTGTCTACAATCACCAACATAGTTTTTGTTGCACGATTGACATGGAATACTATATACCACATTCGTTCGAGAAGTGAGGGGTGTATATCTTTGACTGATGTATAAAGTTCTGATTGTGAGAACTGCTTTGGTAGCTATTTTAATATTCGGTAATTCGTTGAATATTCTAGATAGTTTGGGAGTGATCTCCCTAATGAAGGGTGAAGTACCATAAACAACTTGAGGTGGAGCAATGGTAGTGGTTAGTTTTGTGGGTTAGGAATGACAAACAGTTGACATGACATATGACAGTTGTTATAGTGATAAAAGTTGTTGCCAATTTCAAATTGAAAAGAATTCTACCTGCGGGTAGATTTTGAAAGTGAAGATAGGATAATAACATTTGAAGTTAATA